>JABCKO010000088.1:0-26590 GCA_018855915.1 Tephrocybe sp. NHM501043
AAATGGTGAAAAAATTTCAGAAAATCTAAATAAGGTTGTAATTTTATGGCATCCATTATTTCACGCTTTGTGCTGTGCTTGGTATATTATAATATTCAGATCGCTTTAAATTTAAGTTTGCGGTGGACAGCGGAAATATCAACCAAATTCCGTTTGCTTCCCGAAGGTGACTGCTTGTGTTGATAATGCTAGGCAAGCGACGAAATGACACACTTGACATTCGGATAAAATGACGTAACGAGGCGATGAGAATTCTGAGACGAAGTGATACTTAAATAAAACGTCAGCGAAGGTTCCCAACTTGGCGATGTGACAAGGACTACTCAAGGTGTGGAGGTTTCGACTTTAAGTTCAATACAGATAGATTAGAAAAATACACTGGTGTACAAGGCGAAAGGAAAATAATATAGAGCTCCCCAAGACCCCAAAAGCAATCACTGTAGGTTTTCATCAGTTCAGTGTTGAACGAGATTGAGTGGTGGCTCACCAGCCAAGCAGGATTACTTCGCGCCTGCCGACGAAAACTTCGTTACCGATTTTGTTCCCTCTGAGATGGCATGCTTGGCAAGTTCACCAGGAAGGATGAGTCGCACTGACGTTTGGATTTCGCGTGATGAAATTGTTGATTTTTTGGAATAGGATGCGAGTTCTGGTCAATAAGTAAGAACGAAGTTGTAAACGCGTCCAAGTTTACTATGACATACTGGAGGCTTCTGTTGCGATACGCTCGAAGATGTCGTTGACGAAGCTGTTGAGGATAGCCATCGCCTTGTTGGAGATACCGGTATCGGGATGCACCTGCTTCAACACTGGGACGCCCACGTTAGTAACAACGAAGGTATAAGTCGTCGATGACAACTCACCCTTGTAGATGTATGAAGAATAAGTCTCCTTTCTGATCTTCTTGCGCTTCTTCTTCTCACCATCAGCTGGTGCTGCGGCCTTGGATGTTTTCTTTGCAGCCTTGGCGCCTTCAGTGGATTTGGCAGGAGCCTTCGAGGCGGTGGAAGCGGGGGCTTTGCCAGCAGTAGAGGCGGGTTTGGGAGCCATTGGTGATAATTAAGTAAGGAAGGATTGTGGGTGATGGGGGTGGCAGGAAGAGTTGGAGGAGATTCAACGGACGGAGTGTGAGACTATATATATATAAACACGTGACTTTGCATATGTTTGGCCACGACGCGTCGAACGCGTCGTTTGTTGATTCCATTGTTTGCTGGTGTATAAATACCCACGAACATAAAATGGGTTTGGACCACTTACTCATCCCACTCATCACCACCCCCTGCCACTTTTTCAACTACCTTATAACCATGTCTGGCAAAGTTAGTGGCAAAGCTCGTGGCGGAAAGGCTGCTGGCGCCGAGGCTGGCAAATCCCAATCTCGCTCGGCGAAGGCTGGTCTCCAGTTCCCCGTTGGTCGTGTTCACCGTCTCTTGAAGAAGGGCAACTATGCTCAACGTGTCGGCGCTGGTGCACCTGGTATGCAGCCTCAGCACCTTGTTAATATTCAACGGCTTCACTACTTTTCTTTCAGTGTACCTTGCGGCTGTCCTCGAATATCTTGCCGCCGAGATTCTTGAACTCGCAGGCAACGCTGCTAGGGATAACAAGAAGCAGCGCATTGTTCCCCGTCACCTTCAACTTGCCATTCGTAACGATGAGGAACTTGGAAAGCTCCTCGGTGACGTTGTCATCTCCCAGGGTGGTGTCGGTATGTCTTCAGCTCCAACGAATTCATCACATTTGGTCCTCACTCCGCTCCAGTCCCTCACATCAACCCCGAACTACTACCCTCAAAAGCCAAGGTTGGCAAGGGCCAAGAAGAATAGATGATTCCATTCCGTTATCCTATCTCGCTCTGGAGTTTGTATCTGTACTACTAGTGTACTATCATTATTTTATCTTATTATTACTGGAGTATCTCTTCTTCAAGCCAACCAGCCAGCGTCAAGCCATTGTAGTCAGGAGTCCGTGTAGGCCCCGTAGTGCTAGTGATACTGGAATCAGCCGTGGTGCAAGAAGCTGGGGTGTTCGGGGAAGCCAGAGTGCTCGATGTAGTCAGTGGTGCTGGTTTGTGGGTTCGCTTGACATAGAGCCAGACAGAGAAATTGACAATCTGAGCAACAAAGAGTGCTATGAAAGCCCAAATTAGTGTATTCACTATTCGATTGAGAGATTCGATTTGGCCGGAATGGACCGTGATTGCTGCCAAATATTTTTGCCTCAAGATCAACTGCATCCGTAACAGCCTGACGCTCCAGTAAAATAAGCCACCTGATGTATTTTTTTGTTCATCATCATTGTGTCGCAGATTAGTAGAATGCAAGGTCATGATTAGCACTCTCAACAGGTTCAGAATCATTCTCCCTGTCGCCCTGGTCCTCGTCCTCGTACACGGCTAAGCATCTGCAGTTATACGAGCCGGCAGAGATCATGCGCTCTGATGAGCGGATAGAGAGATGGTATGTCGCTTTGGGATAGAGCTGCAAGTCGTTCGGGATGCTGCCAGAGCTCTTCTTGACAAGGGCCATCGCACTCCCGTTCGGGGCCATAGAAGTAGAAACACAAGTGTCAAGTGGCAAATAGATAAAAAATTTACGCCGGCGGACACGTGCAACCTCTTCTGCGACATATGCGCGCGTATATTTTGAAAGTCGGAGGGAGTATTGTGATTGAACGCGGTGCGCCGGAATCTCTGGACAGAAAGCTCGACACTAGCTGGAACAAAGAAGAATGACGACAAAATAATTATTACGGTAATTGCACGATATTGAAACATCTGAGGCTTCGAGGAGGAAACAGTGAGTTATGAGACTAAGTCACGAACGTGTATTCGTCACGCGTGACAACATTTGTTACATTGCAACAACCATTGTACCCCTAAGTAGCTTGCTTTGAATTTGGTCACACCTCCCTTGCAGAAAACACTATCAGCACAGTATTTACAAAGATGCCCACTTTATCCCACCAGTATCCAGGCCAGCAAACGTGTTCTTTCTCATTTCATTCAAGAACATCGTTCAGCTTTATATTTGCTTTATATGGACTCGGCTTCTTCAAACTGGATATCCAAAATCGACGAGACCCCGAGGTTGGCTAACATCGGCTACTTTTTTTTGACCTTCTTCTCCTCCACCACCCGCTGCATCACAGTACTATGATATCTCTTCCTCTTACTTTTACTTCCATCGGCTCTAGTTTCCTTCAATGGGTCTTCATTCTTTTTGACCCTTGTAACTGGCATCACTTTAGGGGTTAGGGGCTATTCTGGTTTCCGAAAGAACTCATCCGAACAAACACCCTCAAGCTCTCAGTGGAGACGTGCGGAATGTCTCCTCGCGGTTACCTAAAGCCTATAGTGGTGTTCGCGTGGAGATGCCGTGGTGGTAGCGCGTCGTTCCTCTACAAACATGGAATGTGGATAAATATGGTAAAGGGGCAGTGGCCCAGATGCACTGCTCCATCAGCTGGAACTGCTTATCGACAATAACAACTCTTTGGCAACTCGGACTCCTTTCAAACGGACCTGTGCATGCTCTCTCATGATCAATGACTGCCACGACGTGAAGGCTCTCAACTCACAGCTGTACCAACAAGGCTCGCCATACCTACACCCCCAGGTCATCGAAGCAAAGGATCAACTCCTCAAAAACTTATGAAACTTTCCAAGCCCGAGGACAAAAATGAGCAATGGAACGCGTCTCACGTCAAAACGCTTGTACCATGGATATGGAGCGTCAACTGCAGGAAACGATGTGCCTCGCTATTCAACTGGATGTTCGTTTAGTGGATTTAATAACTCAATGAAAAATGCGATAGCCCCACAGTTGAACTTGCGCGCCGAGGCTTCAAAAGCGCATCTAGATTTAGAACTTTCTAAATCTTACAACGCCCTACTCGGAGGACGGGACAGTCGAATATCTGAACTCGAAGCTCAAGTAGCGCAACTGGAAGAGCTGACCGTGACGTCTGAGGAACAATGGACACACGAGCAACACAAGGACGTCATAGCTCGAACTCTCATGTTCAAGGAAGCCACGCAAAACTCTATACCGACTACAATACAGTGTAAGTGGACATATAATTGTTTATTGCTGTCTTTACTGATTTTTATTTGCCATCCGCTAGATACGGAGATTGATGAACGTGCGCCACCTCCTCCGAAGTATGAGCTTATCATTACCTCGTCTTCTAGCGCTGTTGCTTACTATTTGTTATTGATGGCCAGTCTTTCAACGACAGACCCGTAGACTCCTTGACCGCCACTGACTCGCCGGATTCGACTGGTGTCTCAGGACAAGAGTGCTTTTTTTTTCGTTGTCGCGCTGAGCCGGTCCACATCACACATAGTCACTGGGGCCATCAGATTAATTCCCGTCTCTATATATGCATTTCCTCTTTATTGCATATCTTAGTCTCCTTACATTATTTACTTTCCCGATCATTGCATCGTTTGAACTACTTCAAATGTCTACAATCCCTCCACGGACTCAGGACACCCTGTCTATATATATATATATACCAAGCTTTCTCTCGTAGTTGGATGTTTGAACTATTTCACACACTCTTGACCCCTAGCATATACACCGTAGAAAATGAATATCATGATACCTATTTTCTCGTTGTAAAGACTGAGTATAGAGTTATGTCTGATGATGTCAGGCAACCAAAACTCATATTTACTATAAACAACCTCGGCTGGATGAGTATGGACATGAGATAGACAGCACCGCTAGTCACTCTCAAGGTCGCGCACAATAATCAATCACAACATCAGTTTCTTCGTTTCCCGTCTAACCAAAACATCTGAAAATTTTGGTCGAAACGAGCAAGATTACATACGACCAGCGATAATAATCTAGAAGAGCGAACTGTAATCTAGGGCGGACATCATCCTGATCGAGGGCCAAGAAAGTGGTAATTATGACGAGACTGATGGGTGAGCCCTCCGTCTTTTAGACGTGGAGAGGATCTTCTGGTATTGTCTCTAGTTCAATTGCCGATTCTTGAACTCGTATCATTGAAAATGGTCCATTGATGATACTGACTGTCAGCATTGGGTAGACGAACTGAAAGTCATGTGCTTAGAAATTACCATACTGGCCAACCAATGTGGTGAAACTTACGGATATGGTATTGTATATGCGGCCCAGAACATCAATGAAGATGTTGTAGATATAGGTGTCGTTTCTGAATGAGTTGTGTCACATCGACAATAAGCTGCGAGGTGAATTACCCCCATGGAGTAGAATTTCAAACATATACATACTTGCAGGACCCCGTAGGCAACTCCGGACTCCAGCAAAAGCAACAACACGTGCCATGAAGTGAACAATAGTTGCTGCTTGCCTCGAATCGCCCGCAAGGTCTTGAGATGACCCCTGAGAATCAGTGTTGAATTGTTAAATCAGCGAGAGCAAGTGAAGGTTGTTTGGTCTGACCATAATGTATATCCGATGAAGGATGTCGCAACTGCATTTGTTGTGAAGGATAGAAAAGAGTGGGCAATTATCAAGATAATTAGCGACTCGTCATTGACCTCGACTTTGCCGAGGAGAAGATTGAGGTGAATGAATTGTAAAATCAACATTGCAAGCGTAGCTCCTTGACCAATTTTTCAATGTGGAAGTGCCACGGATCGATCAATTCAATAACTCACCGAAAGAAATTACCCACAATGTGATTGAGAGATATAATGTCCATCGGATCCTCCCAGATATCGCCCATGCTCGCCAGATAATTATAGCATCATTCAGAATTGGCTAAATCATGGGTGATTCGGTCAACGTTGGTGGCGCCTGAACGAATATATTCAATGAGCTCACCATGAGCAATGTTAACGTAAATGACCCCATGCCAATTTTGAGAGCAAGAAGATTTGCAGAGTTTATGCGGTCGCTGATACCTGAGTCATCGATTTTGAAAGCATCAAAGAGGATAACAAGATTCCACATTTCAAACATGATGAAGAAGCTCAGTGCGAGGAAACCAATGAAAGTAATCCCTGTCATGGCCCAGGACAGAGAAGATCGCCCTCGTGGTCTGTTCAAATTGACGAAGATGAATCGGCATCTAGGACACTAGGACACTTCGTTATGCACTGACTGGGAAAGTGAATAAATCACAACAACATTCAGGGGCGCAAAGATCCCTGAAAGCAGTTTGACATGAATACTATCCGAGTAGGCAAAGATTCTTACCATAGCATAGATATAATGGGACATTTGGAAAAATGGCATAGTCGAGCAAAGAGATTCCTATGCTCTGGACGTCGTAACGCTCTTCAGGTGTCATGACACTGCGAATTTCAAGCGGTGTCGATTTTGGCGAAGAATACTGGGAACTGCGAGCTTAAATCCTGGCACGTCTTGATCTACTGAATGTGGAATCATTTCAACTTGAAGACAGCATAGATCAGTTTTACAAAGCACGGCAGGTGGAAAACTGTATAGACTGTATAGGGGATGAGGAGAAACGCCACTTCACAATCACTCCGAATAGCCTAGACGTGTTATTTCGAGAATGTCCATTGAATGCTGAAGATAGCTTGAACATATTTAACAGTATGATGAAACGATTGTTTTGCTTACCTGCCTAGATACTATCATACTGGTGACCCTTGTGAATATGTTTACATCTTTGTTACAGGTAGCGTGGGTGCCACGCATTGACGCGATCTCATCGTGATTTGTGTCCAGATTTGGTAATTGATGTTTATGCACTGGTTGTAATCAGTCAGACTCTGGCGGACAGGGATGATCTGCGAAAGCCAAGCGATTCGGAACTCCCGCCACAACACAGTCTATAGTGCTTCAATGGGTTAATAATAGTGCAATGGTCGTCATGGGACATGGGTTATGTAGTTATCACCATGTCATATCACCCACGCAATTGAAGTTCGGAATATATCGTCGACTACTAGTAATATTCGCAGTGTCGATTCATAGGCTTCCTCCCGAGGCACAGACGTAAATTCGAGAAAAAAAGACTGCAAAGTGGTGTACTCACGAGCTTCAGGAGCTTTCAAGAGGCAAGGAATCGGACAGAATCTCAAAAAAAAAAACCACACCATATACTGGTTGGCACGTGGGGTGTAGCTTCCCAGTGTCATGCGAAATTCATTCATTCATTCCATCTAGTTGATCTTATCATAACAGTTCTCACAAGTCTTTCATCGGTGCCCCAGACGTTGGAAACTATGCAATGTAATACACAATATCTGATACACGATCTGGTTTGTAGTTGGATACAATATAATTGAGGTGTTATATATAAACAAGGATCCTTGTTGAAGGAAGTCCACGAGCCGGGAATAGAAAGAATTAACGTGTAGCACCTTCCGCCGCCTTCAAGGCGATATCAAACCACTTTAGTAACAACTGAGTATCCTCCAGGCCCACAGTAATCCGCACCAGACCTTCTTCGACCCCATACTGAGCCGCCCAATCCAGCTCGGTAAAGTGCGCCAGGATTGTAAATGGGCAGGCTAATGTGAAGTTCGTGCCGAGACTAGGGCCTTTATAACATGGGAGGGCATCGAAGAATGCTCGGGATGCTTCATTCGATGTGAAAGTCAAGGAGAAGAGCCCTCCATAGCCTCCTTCCGCCCCTGGGGACTTGATACGGCAGTGCTCGTAGTTCTCGAAGGTGATATATTTGGGATAAAAGACTTCTTTGATGACGGCGGACGCTACCCCACCAGCGACAGAGCGTGAGCGCAAGAATTCACAGACGGCGGAGGTGTTGTTATCTATTGTTTTGATTCGCTTTTCGAAGTCACGCGAGTTACGTTCCATATATATCGCATCACCGTCGTAGTAGAGGTCTTCGAAGTTCGCGTTCAAGTACACCTTGAGAGCCGCATAGTGCTTGCGTCGCGGATTGAGGACAAGCCTGATCAGAAAACTAGTTGGTTGCTCATCCATCTGCGAGGTTGACAGTTGACTCACCCTCCACCCATGACATTGGCGACACCACTGAATACCTTCGAATGACTGCTCACCACAATGTCGGCATACGGCAGGACCTCAACGTTCACGAAATTGCCAATGGTCTCGTCAATTACAATCAAAAAATCATATTTATCGGCGAGCACACGCAGGCGAGGAAGGTTGGCGGAACGAAGAAGGGGGTTAGATGGGAATTCGGTAAAGAGGGCTACAATCGGTGGCGTGCAGGGATTTTGGGCAGCCTCTTTCTTGAGGAAAGCTTCAAGATCATCAATCTCCGAATCAATGCCCTCACCGAAGAACTGGCATCCTGGGCCCCACTTTTGCAGGATCTTTAGAGTATCGGTATATGGAAATCTAAATGACGCTCAACGATCTCTTCATACAGCATGAAGTCAAATTTGACATACCCAAAGCAAACACTCTTCGCTGGAGGGCGTATGGCCGACGCGATATGGTGCGCATTCCAGATGGCCGCCATGCCAGTTGGGTACAGGTACACATCATTTTCTGAAACATCCGCAACACCACGAGAGCTTGGACCAACAACGAGGTTCTTTTCACCAGCGGAAGGCTCCCCTTCCTGGTTGTTATTGTGGGTGTCTTGAATTAACACACCAGCGATCCTACGACGTAACGCACGTTTTGCTGATGCAGCGTAAGAAATAGGAAGGTTCCGGCCATAGCGCTCCTCGAGATAGACGCTGTGATCGGGTTCCAGGACCTCGTCCGCGAGGATGGGAGCTCTCACCGAAGGTGGGGATACCGGTCTGCTCTGTGACTTCACGGAGTAGTGCTTGTTGAAAGCTTTTCCCAGAAAACGGGGAGTGATGGGTGGAGAAAAGGAAAAGTGCGGTTTGGCTTGTGTAAGCTCCTCCGGAAGTAAGGATAAGCAATGCTCTGCGAGGCGGCTCGACATGCCCATTCCTGTATGCTGCCAAAATTGTTTCGCGATCGGGAAAGAGTCTCCGGGGAATAAGACAATGTGAACGTTGACAGATGCGGCAGAGGTGCAGTCATTTCGAGTCCTAAGATCGCGCTCGATGATTTGTCCGTTGGCCTTGTCTTCAGGGCATATAAGAAGGCTCATAATGCGCGAGTTGACGGAAGAGTCTTGCATAAATGACCGACATTGTTCGGCCACCCTTTGTGTAGTAAAAAGCATGCCTCTTTCTCCGTTGCGACCATACTTCTGCTCGAATATTTTAACGAGCTGGTATATGGTGAGCAAGAGGCAATCAGAGGCAATCTTGATCGACGACGTACCTTCTGCACGCTGAGATGGATGAAGAATCTAGGGTATCCATTCACCATAGAATCAACTACCCTCTTTTCTCCCTCTTCATAACCGACGTTGTCACGCCATGTTGGAAGGGAAACGGAAATCGCGTGGGGGGTGTAGGGAGGCACGGACGAGCCTACGGGTATGTTCGTTGTGGTCGTTGTGGTTGTAGTCATTTATGCGGAATAATAAATCCTGGATGCAGCCAGATAGTCCAACCACAGTTGTGGGATGGAACTGGTAGAAAGCAAAGCAAAATGGAGTCATTTCAAACTCTTCGTCAATTAGCTTGCCGGTTCGGATTTATTTTTTTGGCACCATCGGCCGATCAATCTGCTGATTATCTTATCTACATACCGGGATAGATGGATGGGATGGATGTTATTACCCAAGGAGTTGTTCACACATGCAGTTGCTGATATGTCAATGATTAATGATCATTCAATGGTTGTACATACTATAGAAGATGTACAAGGGGACGAGAATACAGAAACGAAATATAGAAGTCTTTCTCCTGAGCTTATACAACCACTAATACAAGAATATCTTATATCGGTCGGGGCCCATACATGGGTTCACCTCATAGCAATCAGCAGTACACGTTGTGACACTCTTGGACCTCAGCAGAGGTTTGCCACGATCATGATTTCTGGAGCGACTCAAGGCTCGATATCGAGCTTCGAATCGCGTGACCTTGCCCCCTGGCTACGGAAGGTATGGCAAAGCTTGAGTTGCGCTGGATGCTTGTCCTACTGCTTGATCTCGACAGCGATCTGAGAAAGAGATCACGATCGGAGGAATGAGACGATGTGGAGGACGCGCGGCGATGGCGCTGCATCCGTGTTGGGTCGATATCGGAAATGTTCGCTAATCGTGCGAACAACGAGAGAACTTGAAGAGGAAAGGCACATGTCATTAGGAACATGTGGATGAATAGGATCAAGAAGTATTATACGTACTGTCAACGATAGAAACAATGCCAGAGAGGCTACCGTACGCTGTTGAAGGTTGGGTAGGAGAGGAGGGTCTGGAGTCAGCGGTAACAAATAGTCGATGGGCATTTGCTGAGGGAGATTGTAAAGAAAAGAGTGGAGATGAGTCCTAATGCGACGCACTTGCAAGAAGCTTTTGCATCGTGTATGCAAGTGGGGTGGATGGAGAGACAGAGTATACTGTACGATGGAGTAAGTGTCGAGCTTCGGGAGCTGCGCATCTTTATATTTCTTACTAGGGTACTTGTCAGCGCCATCAGTCGAACCATCAGCTTCCTGAGTAGTTGTTTTAGGAACACATCGACTTTGTGGGGAAATATACACTCACCTTGATAAATGAAATAAAGTGATGCAATGGCGTGGACAGAACTTGCTTGCTCTCAGACGGGACAACAACCTTGCCGATGTCAGTGACGCTGACAGCACTCAGCAGAGCTCCAGTCTCATCGTCCACAACTGCGACGCTACTGACACCTTCCTCACTCATCAATCTCATGGCGTCTACGACCGTAGATGACGCAGTTGCACCGACAACTGCAGCGTATATGTTTAAGGATGGGAGTGAAAGGGAATAGAGTGAGTTGGAAAGGAAGTCTTGAAGTGAAGGGGTCTTTAGCGCATACGAGGCGAACCAGGCGAGCAGTCCACGATCTGACACCATGCCCTCAAATTCATCAGAGCTCCCAGAGCGAATTAAAGCTAGCAGAAACGCAAGTTAATGGTCTAATTTGAACACCTAGATACACAAACAAACCTCGATGTGTGCCCCAAGAGAAAAGTTGCAATAACGAAATGATGGTGGCATCGTGAGGAAGAATTTCCAGAGGATTTTTCTCCGAGAAATCTGGTTGCAAAGTCAAGTTGGGTTGTCGTGGCATGTGAAAAATTCACTAACTAGCGACCAGTCGAACTGGGACGCGACCCGATCTTGCGGCGACCACGATCTCATTTGCTCGCGGTTTGCCAAGAAGATCTTCTGGCAATAAAGTGTGGCATGTCGCAGCAAGCGTCAGAAAGGCATTGACATCGGAGAACTGGTATGAAAATATATAAGCCCTCAAACCGACGTCATCGCAGTGAGCTTATACACACATCGAATAAACCGACGACGTGTGGACTATCGACATCCTGTGTGTTCGCCTTGACAGAAAGGCCAAGGACGTTTTCATTAAGGAGTGTCTAATGGTGTAGGAGGTCATTGGGGAATATAATCTTGACACCAGTGTAGACGCACTTCACAGGCTTCCTCAACGGTGGTCTCCGCGTCGACAGATACGATTCGTTGGTCCATCAAGTCTTACGATCCTAAGTTTGTATCGACCTTTCAACTTGTGATCCTTACCTCGAGCTAATACGCCTTTCCATGACTCCGTCCACGCTTCTGATTCTGGGACAGGAGGTCTGATAAGATTAGGAGTGGCCTCAGCTACCCAGCTATTGCTGAGCGACAACGATTGTCTTCTGCTGGCTGTCATATATCGCTATTGAACCAGTTATCGAGCCAAAGGGGAGATGAATGAAGTATTGAAATGCATTACTTGGCAAGCTGGCCAGGTCCAAGTTGGAGCGGAGACAAACTGAAGTGATCACAGGGTGTTGACAAATCAACGCGCCTTCATCCATCACCGAGCTTGGCGGGCTGAAGTGACCTTTAGAGCTCCTCCTCTTCACGACTTGCGAATGACGTATGCTCCTACAAACCCGGTGGAGATACCTCCTTATCAACTCCAATGTCTCTTTACCACTGCTGGTACGATGAATGCACTTGTATCTAGGACCATTCCTCACCTTTGGGACAGAACTCGATTCAGGAAATGTTCAGATTCGATGTGCCCAGGCACTAGGTACGTTTTGTACTGATTACCTATGTTTAGTTCTCACCAGGAAGCCAGGCTCTGAGATATACGTCGGATGCTCTAACGGTGAACTCTTTCGTTTCACTCTTCAAGCAGACGACCCCAACAAAGTCAGTTTCCGCGTTCGTATGAGATAATCAAGGCTTATTATTCTCCCTTAGCTCGAATCGTATGGCATACTTTCTCGCCAGACAGTCCCAAATGAGAAATCTGTCGATGAAATCGTCTTGGTTCCCTGCCTTGGACGGGCGTTCATACTTTCCGGTACCTCAGTACATCATTCTTCCCCCTCCCATAGAGTGATTCGTTGACTCTTTATTATTTCTTAGACCGTGTACTTCACTTCTACACCATTCCTTCCCTTGACCCGGTGTCTTTGAGCATCGTCAAGCCTATTCGACATGTCGTTACATTCGCCGTGGATCATCGCGACCTGCAGCGCCCTCCACTTACCACTGCCACTGCGACAGAAACTGTCAGCTTCTGTGTCATCAAAAGAACAGCCATAGCAATGTATCAGATGCGTGAGCGGTTGGGTTTCCTGAAGGTGCAACCAAAGTTCTATTGCCTAGTCGAACACTCACCCTCGCTTAGGAAATACCACTTCCAAAAGGCGCTTCTCTCGCTCGCCGTATCGGCCGCTCTCTCTGCATAGCCGACAAGGAGACATACAACATGGTCGACCTCGAAGGCGCCTCTCTCTTCCCTGTGATCCCCATTTCGCAAGCACTCGACTCCACCGTCACCATCAAACCATCTATAACCATTGTCGGCGAGAATGAGTTTTTAATTCTGTCTTGGACAGGTGCAGGCACAATTGGGCTATTCATCACAGGAGATGGCGACCCAGTACGTGGTACCCTCGAATGGCCCAGTCATCCGGAGGCAGTTTGTCCGTTCTATCCAGACACCCACTTTGTTTGAGGTTAATATCTCTTTCCAGGCCTCGACTATCCGTATGTCACAACCCTGCTCTCGAATGGCAGTGTCGAGATACACAGTATTGAGACCCAGGCTATCGTGCAGGTCATTGGTGCAGAGACTGCTTCAGTCCCATCCACACCGACCACACAGCCCGATGGGCAGCAGCGCTCAAGAGTCAAATTGGTGTCAAGTCTTGGTGGCTACCTTGTCCCGTCAACACAGCAGTCGGAAAAGATGCGAATGACGAAGGTTCGGCTCTTACGAGGTCAAGATTCGCTACCAGAGTCTACATAACACCCTGGAGATATGCATTTAAACGAGTTTTATAATATGTTTCTGCCCTGTCTATCGGTCAAAATTCGATCTCAGTCAAATTATGTAGGACCCAGAGGTTTTCGACGTAAATTGATTGCCTGCTTGACGTGCAATAAAAACTTGATGCAAATTTGCATAATATTGAACATATATTATCATGTATCTCTGCTAGAACGTCGGTGGGATAGATAGGTGTCGCCGATCGAGCAGAAGAAAGCTCGTGTTGGGCGGCCACAGAGTGGCCGGAGGAAAAAATAAATGCTAGAGGCAGCAAGCATGAAAAAGTCTGGCTTGACGATACGTCGAGGTGCTTCAGCGACATCCGCACGTATGCCACGTTCTGCAATTAAGGACAGCAAAAGTCGATCGCGCAGGAATACCACCCCTCTCGTATGCCTATGCTCTCTTGGTGGAAGTGGACACCCCGCGGGCTTCCCATTGGTGACAAGCCTAAGCTTGCCCCTAGGTCGGAAGGCGAGGCTAGAAGTCCACATGGAACAGATGGCCACCACCCCTGCTCATGACTTGTCTTTGCGGGCGGACAACAATATCAGTTTATCACCCACTGCATCCATCCACGACTTTGTGGAACGACGAGACAGCATGACCGGCCAAAAGATTGATGAATGGGTGTTTGCACCTGACCACCGAACTTTGTGCGCGAGGCTCAGCAGTGTGATACAAGACCTGTCTAACCCTTCCGGTTGGTCAAGCCACGTAGCCGCTGAGCGGAACCATGAATAGACATAGTATGACGATGAATTGAAAGCGTCTTTTCCGCCCTGCAATGACCATATGAAGCAGGCCACGAGCACCAAGTCTGCGATCAGAAGACAACACTCTGTTCCACGATAGTGTGTCTGGTTTGAATTCAAACGAGGTGCTTGAGAAGAAGAGGCAACACCGAGGCACATAATGACTCTGTGCGTCTAGATAACGATTGGCAGCGACAAGGAGCTGTATGGCGTCCACGACAAGTTGAAATGCTGCCGCGTCGATCCAAGTCTGCCAAGGGGCTGCAGGATATGAGATGAGATGATGTAATAAGTGGTGAAAGCTCGAGATGCTTACTAGACAAGGATAATCAGACGACATACAGACTTTAGGTCAGCTCCCGATAATGAACGCAGAAGCGCCCTGGACGTGAGGAGATCGTAGCTTCATGCCTGCTGCCATTCCATCGAAAGGAAGAGGTATGATCCTGAAGCTGCTCAAAAAAAGGAATCAGCTGCTACAGCGGAGAGATGATGAGGGTAAGAACTCAACCTGTGACAATAGGTGGGAATCATAGAATGTTTATGTACTCGGATGGTGAGATCACGTAAGGTGACTTCCATTGAGCCTTGAGGCGGTCAACGTGGACAAGGGAAGCCCCAGGAAGAGGTGGGTCGGATTACGTCCAATTCAAATGGCCGTGTAACGTCTCTGATTGTGAGAGACGGCAGCGGACAGTGTTTCAAAAAAATGGGGCGATTGGGAAAGGTGGTGAAAGGAAAAAGATTAGAAATCACAACTTGAAGAACGTCATAAGCGGCGAGGGAATGGGGGTTCTACGTAAAAAAAGGTTCACGCAAGTCACACAAATCACGCAATCACGCAAGGGTTTGAGGAGGCTTGACAGAGGCTTGAAGCTAAAAATGGCAGTGAGATGAAGCTCAACACCGGAACAGTGAAACAGCAAGCATACCTTCATTGGCCAAATTTCATGATGGTAAACTTGAATTTCATCTGTTTTTCGAGTGTAAGCTCAAGCATCATGTTCAAGGGAGAGGGATTTCTGCAACTTGCCTTGATCATTGTCTCATGCAGATATCGCATTAAAGCCTCCTTCAGCCTATAACTGGGTCAAGAAAACCCGAGCTGGGGCGTCTGGCTTCCTCAAAAAGAGGAGAGGTGGTATACGGTGGGCCGTCAAAGAACGTCTGACGGAGCAGAGAAGCGGACGGTCAGTCTATATACCAAGGCTGAAATGGGCAGGAGAGGAAGAGATAGCATGGGCAGGGAAACAGCCCATGTGTCAGGGTGTGATTGTGGCGCATGCCAGCATGACAGGGTAGTAGATGGTAGATGACGCACCCAAAGACGTTAATGCACCAAATTAGTCTATAGGATATTAACAATGAAAGAAAGTAGCTGCATTGAGCAGACGGGTGAGATCTCGAGAGTAGATGAGTACAGATCGAAGGGCGGATAGAGAACTGAGATATCGTCTTAGGAAAGGAAAGGCCAGTTTATATAGATTTCGAAGACTGTGGGCGCCTATTGTCTCAGACTTTCCTGAAATTGGTAATAAGAAACGAGTGGACAAGAAAGGGTCCAACGCCGATCAATTGGTTGAGAAGAACAAGAACAAGTACTTAGCCGATGGCAAACTATGACATTTGAATCACCACCAATCACCCACGTGTTCATTCTTCCACACAAATCTTTTTGATGTGCAACATTGGAGCCACAATTTTTCTGTGACCAAAGATTCTGGTACGATCTATATTTCAGAGCTAGTACTAATTATGACATGCCCCACGAGGGTGTGTAGGCGCAAAGGATCTTTACCCGTTCTAATTGTCATTTCTATCTGATCTGTGTCCGCTGACCGCCACGTCTATCGTTGGCTCGATCCAACGCCCTGTAGTTGGGATACTCGGCGAGAATCACGACGAATGGTTGGATTCTCTGGCTCAGAAGCAGCGTCTTCCTTAAACTCTTCGTTTTGGTGGCATTTGATCTCTCTATGAACTGAAGCCAACATTAATCAACATTGAAAGGACGTAGTACGAACTGCTCTTTCTGCCATCCTCTTTCCCCGAGAGATTAACTGCGGACACATGAGCCAAGGGTTCGTTCGAATCTGGCACTCAGAGTTGAGTGTCCCGAACCCACAGATCCATAATGCTCTGACAGAGTCTTCCCATGCGACTGGTACCGGTGGCGCGGTGGTTGGCCACCGCCAGTATGCGCATTAGCATTAGGTGCCGGGACCTTGTGACGAGGAATGATACCACGGAGCTTGTGGCTATGGCTGTGTTTGTTCGGATACTGCGGAGTTTACTCAGTAACGAAGGGGGCGGCGATCAAGGGTATGTAGAAAAGGTCATACGGCTATTATGAATTCCACTTACGCCGTTGCTACTCAAAAGGCTTGTTTGAGCCTGATCGCGATGATGTCTGTCTGCCTGAAGCGGTCACTGGTCCAGATACATTCCCTCTCTTGTGTGGTCGCTTCCCTGAACTTGGATCAAAAAAGCTCAGTTGAAGACGCGTGCTTCTGGAGAACAAAAACGTTGAGTTTTGAGTTATTTTGCACACAAATGAAGTTCTGTGCGTTGTGGAGGATCTGTAGCTGGAAGAACATCCGAGACCGATTGGGTCATCAAATGACGTCATAAGTGGCTTGCACTGCATTTCTTGCTGTATTCGATCGATCGAACCAGCTGCCGAAGCAATTCCTGAACCAGATGCAATGTCATGGACTAGGCTACATACTACCTAGCAAGATGATAAGATTCAAAATCACATTCAACGAACTTTTCACCCTCATCTCACCACGATGGTGCTGTGTCAGGTGAAGTTATCTGCGAGACAAAAAAATTAGGGATCGGATAAGAAGGGTTCGGTGGTTGTGGCCAAAGGCAAACACGCTCGATGAAAGAAGCTCAACATGCCTACCCTCGATGGCCAGATACCGCGTTAATGGATGCGCGATGAAATAGGAATGCGGAACTCTTAAATGTGGGCCGATGTTGTAGTGCAGAACGTAAACAATCATGTCGAATGCAATTTGGTGCGTCAACACAAGAACAGACCAATACGTTATATATATAAAATGCGTTGTGTGGAGGTGTCGGTGGATGGCTATAAAACACTGAAAGCAAACGAACGGGGGTAATCAATGGATGGTATGAACAATGTCCAGCTGGCAATAAAAAACGGAGGACAAAAATTAATATGAGAGATGAGCTCCAAGGTATAATGTGTAACCTTGGGGGGAATAGGGTAGAGGAGCAGCAATACAAGATAGAAAGAAACGTTGTCAGGCAGCTGCAGATTGTCCGTAGACAACATGGGTGATTGGAGGGTGGGACAAGTTGTCTTGAGCTATTGTTGAGCTGACTGCCTAGAGGGTCGGGGGAAATAAGGGGATCAGAGAGAACACGAGAGTCATCACTGTCGGATATTGGTATATGCGGGTGGAAGCTCGACAGTTTCGACATCCTCATCAGGTTTGGGAGGTCCGCTGGGGCCAGCATCATCGTGCTGGATGATGTTGACCGGCCTCATCGATCTCAGCGGTCCCTTCCTCCCGCCTCCCGTTGTCGTCGAGCCAGCCCCATATGAACTCAAAATATCAGGAGTCCCACTACGGCTTGTGGTGGTATAACCGGACAGCGGACGACCCTCTGAAGTTGTTGCACCCTCATCTTCATATGTGGACGCGACTGTTGGATCTGGCACGGTGAATGGTTCAGGTTGGTAGTATTCCGGCAGCTCGTTTCTGTTTATTCTAGTTGCGGCGCCTTGTGGGGATTCTTCGTCATCATCAGGGTTGAATAGATTGACAGGCTGCTTTTCTCGGGTTGTGTCGACACGTGAACGGCGCAAGAAGAAGAGGAAGATAAGTCCGATTGCTGCTAGGGCGACCACTCCACCAACGACTCCACCGACTATAGCGCCAATGTTGGTTCCACCGCCACCTCCACCTCCAGATCCAGGTGTAGAAGTACCTGTTGCGTAGGATCCTCCAGCGGGAGTTCCTGGTGTGGAGCTGGGACTAACATCGTTGAGGCAAGAACCGATGTTGTTAGGGCCACTGTTGACAGTGTTGAGACTGCTGCCAGCCGTGCCGTTTCCACGACCATCTCCACCAACGATTATAAGGGTGGTACCGCCCCGGATTGAAGGTGTCCATGAGAAACCAGTTCCTTGTGAGCTGACATTCGTAAGTTCAGACTGAGGAATGGTGAATGATTGTCCGCCAGGTATAACACCAAGGAAGTTGGTTTCTCTTACAATTGACAGATATCGTGTCAAAACAAAATAGGGAAAACAAGAAAGAGGGGTGCAACTTACCCTGTGATAGTTGCACTATCCCACCATATTCGTGTTGGGACGCACTGGACGATTTGGTTTTGGGGATATATATTAAAGAAGAATTTTGGGGAAACGTTTGTCGACGCATCAAAACAAGAAGAGTCGGACGAGGACGTGACTTCAACGGCAACACTAGTTCCACCTGAACCGAAATTTGAGGCGTCGCTGACCTGTACATGAATGAAGTGTAAGCGCACGAATGATTGATAGCGAGAATAGCGTGGGGAAAAGTGGAACTTTACTCCAACATCTGGAGAAGTGAACATCTGACGTTGGTGTCCACATTCTGAATGTCAGATAAAGGGCATCCGGATGATTTTAGACCGAAGCAGAACGGATGCTTGGGCAAAGGGTCTCTGGTGATTTAGGCAGCGAGTGAAGTGCAGAAAACAGATAATGATTCATAGAAGCTAAAAAGTGACGTTACTCACAATGGCTACGAATTGAGAGTTGGCGGGATAATTTAGTTTGAAGCTCACAGACGAAGCTCCTTCCGGAAAGGGTTGGTCAACAATTGTCCTGGCCTCAATATTATCCTTGAGAGGACTTGGGCCAGAGGGGAGTATCAGAATACGATATGGTGGTTTTCCGTCAGAGCCTGATACGGAAACGGTAAGATTGGAGCACTGCTGCGGAGGCGAGTCGAATTTCCATGTGTAGGCAGTAGTAAAGGAAGGAAGAGCCAGCAAAGCAAGCAGAGCTGAGGACATGGACGTGGCGGTCATTAACGCTCTGGTCAAGAGGTGCTGAGAAACTGTAAACGAGAATCTCAGCAAGTTGGCCCTCCTTGGTTGAGATGGATGGGTGGAGCAACTCGTTTTACCAAGCAACCGGCTACCCAAGTCACATATTTGTCATCTCATCAATCTTCTTATCTGACTTAGCAGCAAAAATCTAGTTATTTCATTGACTTATTTGACCATCACTTCAAATCCTTATAACGGCCACTTTTGCCCGCCATCCATCCTTGTGACACAGGGGGAAATGGTCTCTTCCTCTTAACCTTTGATAATCCTCTCAATTTTCCCATATATGTTTAAGTAATACGCCAAAACTGGAATGTAATATATCTTTCTTGGTACTTTGTAGGAGCATACGCTAGCCTATGACTGATTGCATTTCTGGAAGTCTCCCTTGATTATGACTCGCAAAATCTGCACTCGACTTCCTATCGTTATCATTCATGTATCTCGGTCATTGTTTAACGATGGACGAATTTCTCCGAAACATGCAAAGTTATCCAGTTTGCAAGAACTTGGTCCAGGCTATGCCGCGTGATTCACCAGCCTCGAGCAGAACGACACTTTTCTGGTCTATACTTTCAAACAGTTGGCCTATCATATCCGACTGCATGAAATGACGCAAACTCCAGCTATGCTAACTAGCTAAATATCATACAATCGACTCTGTCATAACCCATAGCTGTTGGTGGAAGCTCGAACCTCTATTGGTTATACCAAAGTATGGGTTATCTCAGAAGTCATTGTAGGGTCATCCCTCACCCTCCAAATCGATAAATATAGTGTTTTTTGCTCTGTTCTACAAGCTACAGTTACAAGTTTACTAAAGTAATCAGACAAAACTGTAGGTCTAAGTGATTTGACCTCCTTCAAGCAAGCCTGACACCTAAAACCTAAAAAAAGCCCTCTTAATTACATACAATGGGTCGTCAATGCCCTGAACATGCTGCTTCTTAGCAATGTGCTGGAGGATAGCAACACAGCGTGTTTTGATTTGAATTTTGAATGCTGCAAGTCCTTTTTTGAGTGTTCCAAGAGGTTTTTTTGACATTTGGAGGGTAGGACGAGGTGGCGATTTGTCGGCGCTACCAGACATCAGGCTGAATTGGGATAATTTCGCCCTGCAAACGGAGCTTGTAGAAGGCCCAAACTACATAGCCCCAACCTATGGGTTTTCTCAATGATGCTGTACTGGTGTTCCGTAGCGCTCTTCGTAACGTAGGGTGATGTATATGTACGCTCAAAATTGAATATGAATTCACTTGCCATATCTTGATCTTGATAGATCTTTAGTTGAAGATGGGTTGGCCATTGTGAACTACTGTATTAGGATTTTCTGTCGATTTTCCTCAACTCGTTGCTCCTAAGCAGTTATCGCCAGGTATATCAGCTTTCAGAATAAAGGATTTTTCTGCTACGCTCCCAGGCCCAGCGGAGACGCTTGGTGCAATGGTTACCCACCCGGCCCACCACCGCCATATGCACGAAGAGCACAGGAGAAGCGCATGGCGTTCAAACGTCTAACAATTTTCGCTGCCACGACGAACGGCACAACGTCATCCGCGCCTGCCATCTGTGTTAGGTTTTAAATAGTTGAGCTTACGTTAGTATGTACTCACCTGCCATCCGATGTGGGTTGTTCATGTTCCTGTCGAGAAATCGCACAGCCTTGCCTAACTAATAATCCCGGTACAGCCTCCACCATCAACTCACCACTCCAAAATCCAAAATCTTTCAGGATTGATGAATGAGGATCCTTTCCGGGAAAGAGCTCCAGCCGAATCCTATGCTACCTGCACTATCAGTGTTTTTCATAGATTATCATACACATTAGAGCAAAGTTAGGGAGATTTCACCTCCGTCCTGATGAAATTTGATGAGAAGCCAAAAGAAGGTCAGAGCCCTCCTCCCTCACCCGAACGCCGATTTCTTAGGTCGTCAATATACATATCAATTGTTGTCAAAACGATACAGCCAAAAGTAGCTAGGTTCCTCGATCGTGATCGGCAACAGTTGTCAACCTCAAAAAGATCTACATGTAGAGATCCCGCGGCCGGCGCTTGCTCCGCATCAGGAGGCCGAATTCAAGAAGCGGACACAGAATGGAAGGAGTGAGCTCCGATCAAGGGTTTCATCGAGTAGCCGTATCAAGGCCAACGAAAGCCACTGGCCAGAAGGCGGTAATAGGACAACAAGTAGCAATTAATGAGCAATTAATGATACAAGTGGGCAATCGTGTGAGGGTCCAATAGATTATTACGGCGTATAGCAGGAAGATGTACAAGTACAAGTAATGAGAGTATGCGAGGTAGTACAATGCGAAAATGTGGCGAAAGCGATAGGTAAAGAAAACAATGACAAAGATCCAAAAGAAAGTTGGTGTGTGAAGTAAAAATTCCGAGTTGCCTCGTAGTACTTACGGTCAGTTCAACGGTATCATGATGGGTGGGTATGGTGGTGCTCAAGGATCCGTAGTCGAACAATACGAAAGCGGGCAAGCAGGAACCGTTCAAATCGCAGAAAAAGCCTCCTGAATCTTCGTCAGCTGATATTCTGTTAGAGAAAATATTGTCGGTCTTTTGTCAGGGCACGAAAGTGGGCCACATACTCGTAAAAGGGCTCTCATCTGACCGAGCACTCAACGCGGACATCCCACACCGCAGCCGCTCCATAAGCTCGTCTTCGCTGCCTTCAGCGTTGGCTGGCCAGGGATTTTCCATCGACCGCACGCGCGAAATTTCGTCAATAAAAACGTGGCAAGCAGCCACCCACAGCGTCTAGATAATAGGTGACAGCCGGCAGGTCAGATGAGCTCCAATCAGTAGACGAGAAGAGCCATACCCCCATAATTGGATTAACATGTCCCAGATCCTGAATGTTGATATCGCCAAGAGCGACCATGCGTCGAGCTGCCTTTAAGCAGAATTCCTTCGAGGAGGAATCAGCGTATGAAAAGTTGATGTGAAGTTTGATGGTTGCTGCATCGGTGAGGGCATGGATGAGGATTAGAGTCCGGGTAGATGGGTGCTTGACATCTAAATGAGATAATGACGGGAGTGTAGATCGAAAACTTTCAATGAGTCGATGAATGGATTGGAATGCGGCGCTATAAGAGTGCCATTCGCGTGGTTGCATGTCTGTCATAAGTAATAGTACATAGCGAAGGAATGTCGTTAGGTATATGAGTAAAACAGGTCAAAGGGAATGAACGGACTTGGTACCCATTGCCCTGCGAGTTGTGCGGATCTATGAAATAAGATGGCGGCTTTAGCGTTGAGCGCAGTCAAGGAACTGTCAGGATGTCCATGCTCGATGATGTTGAGGAGGAAATTGCGTATAGTGTTGCTACCGCGGACCTCAGGCGGCATTAAAGCCTGTGGAAATGAGATTCATGAGGTTCTAATTTCCGAAGGTCTTACACACCTCTGAGTAATTCGATATGTCTAATGGCCATGGCGTGTCGACTTGGATGCCAGAAGCCTCGAGTGTCCCACAGACGCTCATATGCGGTTCTAGAGCAATCGTTATATATTTGTGGAGGACCAAGACAGCCCAAAAGCCATTTATTCGCTCGCCTTCTTCAATGGCGTCACGGGGATGGGCCAAAGATATGGGAGTATCAGAGGATAGACCAAGTGTCATAGGCGCGTTCAAATTAGCAGACCTCAGTTTATGAAGGCCAGCACCAAGGGCAAGAGAAACGGCGGTTGATGTATGACATTTGGCCTCAATAAATCGGCCAATGCGAAGCAAGTAGTACGCTAGAAGCACTTCCGCTTGTAGAGTATGTAGAATAGTATCTGGATGGCCGCTGAAGGCATCCGTGACGGCATGTTGGAGTGCGCGATTAGTAAAGATCTGCTCTTGCTGAAGGAGTGCCTCGGACTGTGAAAGGTGGACGCCCCACAAATACACGGCACTGAGGACGGCAGGTGATGGGCGGGAAGGGTGGCCAAAAGAGAGGGGAAGAAGTGCAGCCTCACGAAACCTATGAGAGTTAAGAAAGAAACCGAATTCCGGGGCATGAGGCAGGAATTTGTCGAGGCTGTGGTAATCACGTTAAGTGGGGGTAGGATGAAATAAATGAGGCGACTCACAGGCTCTGCAGTGTGATGAATCCAGGTTCCTTCGAAGGTAATCAGAAAGAACACCATGACGAGAGCATAATTGTTTACGCACATCTGTCCCAAAAAGCGGCGAGCTTGTGTACTGTCTTTGAGGCGATGAAGACGAGCCACTGGATCCCACTGACTCCGTTGTAGCCTCAAGAGCCCCAAAAGTTCTCCATGGTCGGTGAGAAGGAAGACTGGACGACGTAGAGGTCGGTGAGAAGGGAGACAAAGGATCGAATGACGGCCGTGCTTCTGGAATAGATAGAGAGGGAGGTAACTTGGCAAGAGATTCACGATAAGTACTGTACGGGTCGTGAAGAGTTACCGAAGGCGTAGTTTCGTCCGGGTGTTCCAATTCATGAAGGCGTGCTTCGAGCCTACTGACTGTGTCCTCGAGCACCTTTGTTCGTGACCTTCCAGGTCCATCTGCGTATTCGCAATCATCATCCTTTGGATGCTTGCGACATGGCCCACAGACAGGCTTTACTCCATCACATTTCTGAATGGGCATTGATCAGGAAGATTCGGACAGATGGTAACGCATTCAAAACTGACTATCTTAAGAAACCTGTAGTCGTCCCCGAAGCAGCGTCAGTGATGCAACTCGACAATTGAACAGCTACGCATACCGGCAATTCATGCACGCACGGCCTCTCTTCAATGGCTTGCCCATCGCCCTCGACGCCGCAGAATTTTTTGGTGACTCAGCGATCATCGAGGTTGCGTTCGCAAGGACCTGCAAATGCAAAGGTGGTACTGAAACGGATCAAATACGAAGGACAAGACATCCGTGGCGTCCATTCTTATAGTTGTTCCGAGGCCTAAGGCGCAGCAATTCGTCATGGGCCCAGAAAAAGTGAAAGAGTTTTGGGCCCGACTAGTGTGGCTATGTATGGGTACCTGACGCAATTTGAAACCGGTTCCATGTAAAAAATAGTTACAAATTCAGCCTTATCTGGTTATCTAAAGTCATTTTGGATCATGAATTTCCCACCTCTCCCAGGATATGTCATATCTTCAAATCCTTCTTGAGTCTTTGTGCTGTACATAGTTTATGTCGGAGGAATGTCCAGATAATTTCCGATATGTCAGCTCTCATGTAACGAATACGTTTTTATGTCTCGGAGCACACCGCAGGGCTGAATGTTGCTCCAATTCAGTCACGCGTTCGTCCCTGTCAAAATGGAGCTCTTCTCGCACCTCTTTCACTTGTTAGGAAACCTATCGATCGAGAGACTTTGGGGCACCGGGGGCCACGGCCATGGCTATCATGTTATTCACCTTTATTCACCCCATTGTTCATTGTGAAGGGCTGTTTTTGGAAGTGTGGCATTCAGGATCTGACTCGATTGTTTTGACATCTCCTCTACAGTATCTCAAGCCTACTGGAAAGTTTACTTACATCTGTGAAAATCCGTCTTCTTGGCTGCGATAGATCCTTTCTGTCAAGTAGGTGCGATTTTACCGGGGGATGCCTTTCATGTAAAAATTTCGACTTTGGCTCGGTCGATGTCGAGAGTTTAATGTCACCGAGATCTCGAATTTCAGTGGAGTGGAGACAGTGCAGTGTATAAGCTTACTCGTACAACGTGCTTACACCACGTGGCTCACAGCATTTTCTCGTCTAAACATGGCGAGATTGGTGCAATGAGGCATGCCTCGTTGCGGAAACGTGACTCTGCTTACCTTGACTCGAATCAGGCAAAAAGCTCCGCTCGGCCAAAACTAATGGCATAGCTTTCAAGTATCCCTAAGGCTTGCTTCCGGACACTCGATGCAAATCTACTCCGTAGATAACTGTTCCGGTCACCTCCCCAACTAAAAAATCCATTGCTACTCATTCCGGTGCAGATTTTCTTCAGATAATTTCAGCTATTCGATCTTTTCTGGTCTATTGAGATTGAATATTGCCAATTGGTTCCACCATTTTGCTCGACGGCTCGATTAGGAGTCCCCTGCAATGACTTGATCGGCTAGTGCATTCAGCTGAAAAAAGGCCTTGTAAGTCTAAGTGACAATGTTAATAAAGGCTTGGGTAAATATCTGCGCTACATACGACACAGAAGAGTGCGAAGCACACCAACCTTCGGCAACAGTATCAATTGCCCGGCTCTAAATGTCAACCAATCCAGGCCCACTCTCATCTCTGTGGGTGTGTGTAAGTCATCCAAGATGATGCCATTATATGTTATTTACCATTATAAGACTCCAGTCACCCGCTGACAGACTTAACTTCCACCCACCGAGTTGATTCTTTCATTTTATCTTAGTGGCGCAGGAAATGTCTCTATTTATTCACGGGCAGGCACAGGTCCCAATATAGCTCCGGTTGATCGGCAGGGTTCATCCCGTTCCGCTTCTATGCGGCCGTCTTGCTCATCTTCGCTGTGTGTGCATTCACCTCCACCCCAGCATGCTCTGCTGCCATAAAGTAAAGTTACATTCCAGGACAGCAATGGAGAGCCTACAGGCAAAGGCCGAAATGAAGTCAAAGCATATAATTAACGTTAATAAGTTTAATGTCCCCTTTTACGAGGACGCGCCCAGATAGATTGTTACCATACACATGGTTTACATAGCTAATTCTCGTGATATGCGCGCGCCGGCTATTAATTTCGTTGATGCCCACCATATGGATTGTCGCCATCGATTGGCTGCATAGTTTAGAAGCCAGTTTACATCTGTATTCTTTTTGACAGATGCAATGCATTCTTTAAGCAATTGGGATTGAAAAGACCCTGTAAATGACGTCACACAAGCTTTGATTTGTTCATTGCTTCGCAGTACCAAATGGTGACCACTATATGAGAGTCTTGTTCTGAATAGCCATTTCATCACAGTTTTCCAACTCTCGCAAATTCTCACATTTATCTTGGCCCGTATCGGAACGGGACACTGCCCCCAATAAGAGTTCACCGTTCCGCGGTGCCCTCCGAGAACACGAAAGGGTCGTATGCCTTTGTCTTCTTTAATCTTCAATGAATTGGTTGTGAGGGGTTGGTAAAGGCTAGGTGTCCGAACCCTCGGAGCGAAATAAGGCTCCTTCGAAATGACAGGATCAACGGCAGGTCCCTCGAGATGGCCTCATAAACGACGTATTGAATATTCTCGGAGCTTGAGGCCCAGTTCGTCTTGATATAAGTAGATAGACGGTTACGAGTTCCTTCCTTTGCGCAGGCACCCCATCCGAAGGATAGACGCCACCCCGAATATACCACTCCCCTAATCTCATGAAAGGAGAAGCGGCGAGGTGCTCCGAGGGTGTCCTGTACACAGGCCGCACAAACGACACCTGGCACTGGATACAGCTAATCCTTCCACCTTTACAGGCA
>JABCKO010000089.1:0-21904 GCA_018855915.1 Tephrocybe sp. NHM501043
GTTGTCATCTTAATTCTTAGCCAATCTAATCTAATCAGAATGCCAAATACTTCGACTTCGGCTTCAGCCTCTGCTAGCCTAGCCCTGTTGAATAAGGGATATAAGCTTGTAGCCATTCTTACTGACTTCCATATATCTATATATCATTAACTGTTTCTGATGTCGATGCGTTTTGAAAGATTTTCGATCAAGGTTTCCGAAAGTAAATGAGAAAGTTGGGAGAAAGTCGAAATGATTTTGCGATGAATATCCTACATAAATGTACATGTGGGACCAAGTTGAAATAATGATTGTCGAAGTCTTCACCTGCTCAAGAGACAGGCCATCAGCAAGACTATTCGTTCGTCGGATGTCGGTCCGGATTCTCTACACTTTTCCTATGTTTCCATATCTTGTTTCCATCATTTCCTCAGTGTATATCACCACCTGTGTCAACAATCTCGTAGATCTGTCATTTATAGACGCCGGCAAAGGTATTGTTTGCTTGTATATTTTCAACCAAAGCTCTCCAAAGTCAAGCCACGACCAGTAATAAGGACTTCGACATATTCCGTGGTAAAGGTATGTATACCCTTCATGTTAGCTACATATGGAAGTACGAATCCCCTGCTGTGAAATGGCTTACAGCATCGGCAGGTGGATACGAGATTGAAGCGACATCTGCGATCATTCACCGCAATGACAGCTTCTTTGCCGGGGTTCCGTCTCAGCTGATATCTATCTCAACGAGCCTAAAGACACATTTGTCACGATTGGGGGGCTCCTGTTCCCATCCTTGACGCTTCCCAGCTTTTCACTCTCCAGCTGGAGATGCGGAGCTATGTTTCGTTTTTGACTTTCGCTTTACTGGGGTTGCCCATCGTGGCAGCTCAAACTCTGACTTTGGCTATTCCAAACGGGTGAGTCCTCTTTCACTAGAGTGTTGTTATACAACTTATATTCTCTTTGGATTAGGCCGTCGATTGTCGAGGTTTTTACGACTAATGCTCAAGGCCTGACCGGTATAACGACCATGTATGTTGAACTATAGCACAATCTTCATATGCTAAGTAACCTTTTCCTACCAGAGCTACCCTCAGTGGCAACACACCGCCGACAGCCTCTCCTTTTCTCCCCTCTCTTTTGTCTGGAATGAATCCTTCTACATCTCTCTTCCCTTCAAAAAACGATGATGATTTTGCGCAACCTACCTACACCACTTCACCCCCACCCAGAGCAATGGGATTAGCTCCCGGTGCAATCGCAGGCATATCTGTTGCTGTCGCGGTACTTGTGATAACCCTCATGATAGCTTTATTTATCATCTTGCGACGAAGAAGTCGACGCCGCAGACATCGATCCATCAGAACAATTGATCCCATCTCCAGTCCTGTCGGTGAGCACACATTCTCTCGATTTCGTGTGATTATCCCCTAATATGGATGGCTATTAGACGAACACAAATACCTTCCTGACCCATTCCTTACCGATTCGCAGGCCAAAGGGCTCGGACTCGACGTGACACAGCTAGACACACGGAGAATAGAAGCCAAATTCTTACCAATGGACCAGCGTACTTCATCCGCCGCTAAGGAAGACTCACACGTCCCTCGGATCCTTGTCACTGGGGATGGCGAAATAAGCACTGGCAGCCGGTCCATATCACCTGCAAGCTCTGGTCATCAGCGCCCACACAGTATCACTGGTCACACTACGAGCACCCATTACTCCTTCGATGTCAAATCATCCCATAGTTCACGGGGACCCTCTCCTACTCTAACCCCAGGGGAGGGTCCCTCGTCCACTACCACCGCACCCTCTCAGGCTGAAATTGCGCGCCGTATGCGAGATCTACTTGCAAAGCTCGAACACCAGGTGGCTGCACCAGCCACGGATAACGGAGCTGCCGCAGTGGTGCAACTTCAGAGACAAGTCGAAATACTGCAACGGGAGAACGAAGAGCTACGTATGACGGGCACAGACGTTGCGCCGCCTGCATACGAAGGCAGCGGCCGGTTTTGAGAACCAGTCGTCCGAGTTGTCGAGCCCTGCGAACAATTATTTTATTGGGCTGAACTGTAATTACATACCCAGAGCTACCACCTCGGAAAGTTAGCTGTCTCGTAGTTTTGCCGAGTATCTGTGTATCAGTGTATCGCTGCTGGACTGTTGACCAGGCGCATCGAGATCGTTGTACAATACAATTTGGACGGTTTATATTTGACAAAGTTTAAATCTGGGTATTATCTTGATCTTGTCTACTTGTGGAGGAGGGCATGACAGGGCATGGACAGTAATCTGGACCTTTTTTGATCTTTAAATTGTTGTTTGTAGTGACCATGGGTTTTCATAAACTGATGTATTTGAGAGCAAGAGATGGGACGAACTAATTTAAGTAATGATCAGACAGATCTTCCATCGTCACTTGGCCATAGGCACATGTCCAATGTTTCCAATTTAGGTACTGGTACGATATACATTAAGAATGGCAGTAAGTTGTAGGTTTCAGCATCCATTGTTTATTGTGACTTTTGTGTGGGGAGGTTGTAGCCATTCCCTCATAATTTATACTTTTCGCGCCTCTCAGCATTTCCAGTATAAAGGAAGAATGAAAGAAGCCGTGGAGGGAACAGAGAGAAAAATGGAGAAGCAATTACTAGACAAGTCACGAAACACGTCTTGTCACCAATGTCACGGGCCTCATGGCGGCCTTAGTTTTCAACTTTCCGAATTCTGGATTCGAGCCATGTGAAATTCAGCTCAAGGTTATTCAATAGGTTGGGTTGGTATGAGTGTCATTATTATTATGTAGGTATTATTCCCTCGCTTCCACAAATATAAATCTAATACAGGCTATTGCAGACGTGCCAAGCGGCCTTGGGCTGGTGTGGCGCGGAAAACCTGGAATTGCTTCGTGTTGCCTCGTTCCTCTCAATCCTACCCTGATGCTACCTAATGGGGGTGGATGATGGCGTCAGCACGTGAGTGATGACTCTGACTCGTCCTCGAGCGTGCCTTTGACACTGCTCCACTATCCCGTTTCTAGTATTCCGACGAATCACTACCGCCGATAGGAACTGTCTGTGGAACCATCTTCACGGTTAAAGGCCTCGAGGGTGCACATTCGAGCGCTCTATAATAGTGTGGCCCTTGTTCTAATTCACCAGTATGAGATGGGTGGCTAAGGTTGTTTCGCGTCAGAATACAGAAGACAGCAGGGTTAAGTTTGAGACGAACCAATTGCTGAAGTGGTTCGCCATTTGCTCCATATGCATCCTTCCCCGATCATTTGGCGTATCAATACATAAAGTGCATCGCCAGAGTTTTGGCTTTGCAGGGGCGAGGGAACGTCGTGCTGGTTCCAGGAGTTCAAGAGCTCTAGCCCTCTCCGCATCCTCCGGTAGAATCATCTGCCAGGGTATTGGGGCTCCCCAATGGACCTTGAGACAATGCTTGACCTGATAAGCTCACAAATTAGCGAGGACGTTGGATGACAAATTGAGATCGAGGCTCACCGCGTTCCGCCACGACCACACCGAACAGATTCGTTCGCCGTCAGCTTTCCCACCGTGTGTACACTTTAAGCATATCAGGCGAGGTTCAAGCTCGTCCAACTTAGCCACCGTTGTCTTGCTTGATAGAGAACAAGCTTCCAATATACTTCGCACTACACCCTGAGCTTTATGGTGTAAAATCAGGTGCTCCGACGACCACATATCCCGCCTGCAACACCTGTATTCTCTCCCAACCCCCAGCTTCTTATTGTGATCGAGTACCCACAACGCATACTCATCCTTTTTGTGAAAGCCCTTCCGCCGGCAGATGGAGTTGCAGGCATGATAAAGAAATTCAGGATAGAAAAGAGGTGCATCGTCATCGTCCTCTTCCGCAGCAATGTCGAATCGGTGCATAAGTAATGAAGGTCTTTTGTGCATGCGAAGACGGATGTCGCGTACTCCAATTTCCGTTGGGCGGCTGCACCAGTTGAGTCGTACACCGTGGCCCTGGCTTTGGACGCAAGCTCGAGAATATGACGAACACGGAATTTCTCGATCAGGTGGTTCTTCATCTCGTAGTCGAATATGCGGCCAAACATTTCTAGGCTGACTTCCTGATCAGAGGGGCAGTCGACAAGGCTCTGGATATCAGGCAAAGATAAGATGTCGACAAGGGTAGGGGTGAACAAGGTAGGGGCCAACGTTTTCCTAAAGGTCCGCCATACCTCTAAGGCACGTCCCTTTCGTGACTCTTCAAGTCGAAGCCGCCTTTGACGAAGCATCCTCTCATTGACCTGACCCATATGTTCAAGCATCTTGGTCTCGATATTTGACCAAACTGACCGCACTTGTTATGAATGTTGTCAAACGTCATGTTGAACCAGCTTACCTTGATCAGTTAGAGGTCGCGCCACTCTGACGGCTGGCTGTCTCTCGAATGGCACAAGGTCTTGATCGAATAACTCGTTCATGGGATCCGAGTAGTCGAAACTTGTCATATACTCGACCTCCTCATTATATCCCAGATTGCGGAGCCGTTTCATGATGCTGACTTCGTAAACGGGACGCAAGTCATGACGAGTTTATCTTGCTTCACGTCCTTGTTAAAATGTTTGTCCGATACCAAGCTTAGAGAGCGAGATCGTAGGTATTTCTGCGAGAATTCAATAATGAAGAGTGCTTACGATGTTTTTGCACAGTTTGCACAAAGACGAATACGAAGAATGAAATCGACGGTATTTTTCCAGTGTGATTTTCTGCAGTTCTGCAGGGCTTCATCGCGTCAGTATGTTAAATCTACGTAAACCAATAGGTCGTACATGACAGTGAAGGTCGAACGCGAGATTCGCCCAAGCCGGAAGAGATGCATCAGTAGGACACTTGGGTAGTTTTGGTACATTTTCAAAAGAGAATCTCCAAATATGCCTGCTCTGTCGTCCAAGAAGCAGGTCTCGTAAACCCTTCGTCGTACGCGTCAAGTGCAATAAATCAAGCGGGTGTAAATGACTAAAAATCTATACAAGACGGTCAACACCTCGCAAATCACTCAAAAAAATCAAACGCGTCTCAACCTCGAATATCACATCCATCGGCAATGATTCTAAAAGGGCAAATGCCAGGCTTTTCGAGGATTTAACACCAGTTCGACCCTTGCCAGTTGTTGATAATCTAGCCTTTTTGAGGGGAGATTCGCGTGCATTTTCGCGTCTTTTAGTCGTATTCATATCTGTGATGAGCACCATGCGTTAGGTGGTGTTAGGGGCTGAAGCTCGAGTGGAGGGTGTTTGTTCGCTGTCAAGCATAACCAAGTGAGGAAAATAGAACCCATTCAGTGACTTTATCCCCTTTAGGATGTTGCAACAGAAAGATCAAAACTCAAATAAAGCCTTTCACGTTATGTAGTAGCGTGTAGGAGTTGTGAACGTGTCAAGTGTTACGACAACTATGTTTTCAATTGACATTGTAATGTTAGGATAAAGATGAAACACCCACATTCGAGTTGCTACACGTCCCGCAGGCAACGCGAACTCTAAATCGATCAAACGATGGCATGCCTGGTCTTGCATAGAATCGATCGTATCAGCAGCCATGGCGCTTCGTGGTCGAGATATTATCCGATCAGCCTTCAACGGGAAAAAGGAGGGTTCGGAGCACACCACCCACACAAGCAGAGGTCCCTTGTTCGACCCAGGAATCGTTCAAGTTAAGAAGGCACACCTGCCAGGTATTTCGCTGTGGTCAATTCTCAGACAAATGGTTACGATGAGAGCGACCTCAGCAGCTGCGATTTTCCCACTGTCGATCAAAGAATTGTCAATTCACAACAACACTCGCAATGGCATTCGTACAGGTAACACATGGTCCTAGTTTTCCGGGGAAGAGTGACGTACTCTTGCTTTTTTTTGCCTCTTCCTGACAGTGAATGTTCACGTTACTATTGTATATAGTCAGGTATTATAGCTGCTTGTACCAGAAAGATCCAGCAATTTCGGCTCATGCGGTGGGCTAACGGCGGAGCCTGAGGCTAGACGATAGGATAAGGCCATGAAGTTTTCCTTTGGCGAAAGAGACAACGGTGGAAACCTCGAGCTCGAGTCCGCAGATTGTACTTCCGGATATGGTCAAATTCTTAAATTTTCTCCGACATGGCTGTTGTAACGTTAAGAAACAATACAGGACGCTGCTCACCACCATGGACCATACCACAGTCCCGACTGAGGAGACAACCTTCTTAAGGACGCTGAGAGGCACCCACCAGAGATATATCTAGGGCACAATCTCCTGTGGCAAAATTTCAAATCAAACATGGATCTTTTGGCACTCCTGAATATCCTTGTACCATGGGACAATGGATCAGATACCTCCATATGCAGATTGAGGCCGTTTTCTTCAATATTCGAGCCTGGTTCATAGCATATCTTTGCAGACGGAGAAAGGCAACCAAGCAATTTCCACTATTTTGAACTTCATCTGCAAAACCCGACCGGCCTCCCAGGTGTTTCCAAACCAGCATGGTTGAGCCGTCCCTCATAAAGTCCTGCTTTCAGGCGCTTCTGCACCCCGGAGTGAGGCGATGGTCTTTTTGGAGATTTTCTCCGAACCGGTTGCGCTGATACGCTCCGTGACTCGATACCTACCAAACAATTGTTTGGCCTGGTCTACCTCGAGTTTGAGCCATCAGTCATAGTGACAGCTTAATACCCACTCTAATCGCCCTTCAAGAGCTCCCTTCTCTTGAGACCATCGTTCTCCCATGTTTCTCTGCAACCCACCCTGTACTCAACGCATTATCTCGGTGGCCGGCCCTACAGGAAATCCGAAGCTCAATCTGCTTCAGGGGAAGCCCTTGCGACGGTATCATGAGACCATGATGCCTTTTCAAAGCCAGGCGTTCCCTGTCATCCGCGCAATGGTCATATCAGGCTGTGTACTTCATCTCTCAGAACTCATGGATAAGGAACACTTTCCCTTCCACATCCAATCTCTCACAGTCGAGAGTATTAAATGCCTTGGCGAACCACAGATACACACTAATTCCGCCAAGATCGTTGCGAAATGCCCAGATGTCACTCGCCTGGTTTTACGTGAGTGCGAGTATGCCGCATTTAAGTCAATACGAGGCTTCCTTCCCTATCGTGTTACTCGATTGAGAGTGCATCCCAGAGAACAAGTTAGCTACGACACCAGGGAAATAGAGGAAATCGCGTGCTCCCTACCCATGATCGACAGTCTCCATCTTGAAGATCAAGGTGCCTTCAAGTTTGAACACCTTCCCATTTTCTCGCGCCATTGGAATCTCAGTCGAAGCATCAGTACCCTTCACCCCACCCCCACTATCTGCCCGCGTACCTTTCGCTACCCTTTGTGAGTTTGACCTCGGAACATCATTTGTGGATGTTCGAAATGTAGACGTTCATGAAGTGGCCATATTTTTATTGGAGCTCTTGCCACGTCACTGTCAAGTAATGGTCTATGACGACCCATTGGGATTAGCTTTTCATCGAACTTTCTTAGAACTCAGGGTATCAAAGGGGTGGCCACGCACAATACGGTCGGTCACAGAGACTGATTCAACATCCGCTGTCTTCAATAGTGATTTATTTTCACCGTTCCCGCCAAAGCTCATGAGTGGTCACGATTTGAAATCGTGATCGTTGGTGGAGGCACTGGTGTAGATGTCACTGGAACCGATGGCCTCATTTGTGATAATGGACATATTTGAGACCAAATTTCGTTCACGGCAAGCACATGTGGATTGTTCTGGCACAGACTCTGGTGGGCGGAAGTCATGACATTTGGGTTCATCATTGATATTCTTGACCATTGAATCTGCTTAGGTTCGGAGGATTGGACTACGTTCTAGATCATCATACCCACCGTACTCCATCTCATCGACGCTCTACTGTTTCCATCTCTATAATAGCAGGCAAAACTTCCTGCATGTAGACAAGGCAAATGAAAACGGTAATACATCTTGTCTATATTTATACCCTAGAAGAATCTAACTACCGATACCTCGTAGCTTACTGGACAAAAGGTTCATGTGTGTGTTTGTAATTTCCGTTATTCCAGCAACGATCGGCCCCTTCTTTCCCATCCAGGGACAGTGCGGGAAGTTTGGAATATCTTGTAAAATTGTCTTGAATTGTGTCTTTGCAGTAGGAGGCATTCAGCGCACATTTCTTTCCCAAATAAAAAAGTCACCCACGCCTTGCACGAGTCGTGGTTGCTGACCCATTCGTAAGGACAACGAGCCAGACTTACATCAACGAAAAACTTCGACAGACCCGGCATCGCGGATATCAGCTCAAGCAACTAAAAAAAGGAAACTGAACGAGGCCTATCGTTATGAAACCGGCTGTAGTAAAGCACTTGTCCTGCCAGGGGTTTAAGCAATCAAGCGATGTCTACAGTAAACTCCGTAGAGTAATCAGTTGCATTTCCCATACAACTGGACAATGACAGTGTCGCCACCATCGGTAGGCTAGGAGTGGCTAAATGCCGTCATGTGTTAGAAATCGAGTCCTATAAGATAAGAATATTAATATATTTATATATCCGTAGAATCTAAGTAAAGGAGTCGTGACTCGTTTTATAAAGGTATAAGTTTGTACACACCCTCAGTCTTCGTATGAGTGACTGAGGATGTCATATGTACATAGGGTGATATATATGTATGGGGATTGTCTTTGTGTTTAGGATATAAAATTCAATAGATAATGAAAGAGATATATAAAGGGAAAATGGTCAAAAGCACACGGACGGTGGCATAACAATCAACATCCGTGAGCAAGGGAGCCTAGGCTTGGTCTAGGCCGCTTGTCCACCCACGATCCACCACCATAGTACACCTAATGTCGGACACCAACCCCCAATTTCGTGTGGCTCTTCGGGGTATAGCCCTTTTATCTAGCGCTCGTTTCAATAAGGGCACTGCTTTCACTCTCAAAGAGAGGAAAGCCTTCGGACTCGTCGGACGGCTGCCTTGTAAGGTCAACACACTCGATGAGCAGTGCAAGCGGGCCTATGCTCAGTACCAATCTCGCGAGACGCCGATCAGGAAAAACTCGTTTCTGCAGAGCTTGAAAGATCAGAACTGGGTCTTGTACTTTAGTCTCATTTCGAGGAACTTGAGGGAAATGGTCCCAATCATATACACACCGACTGAGGTATGTATAGCCTTAGGCTGTCTCTATCCCTGCAGAGCATAATGTTTTCTGCTCCATGACTGTGATAGGCTCAGGCGATATCGGAATACTCCCATCTGTTTAGACGAAGTGAAGGCCTATACCTGACGTTGAAAGATCAAGATTCCATGGAAGAGGACTTCCTGGAACAGACGAAGGGTAGGGACATCGACCTCATAGTCTGTTCAGATGCGGAGGCCATACTAGGAATCGGTGATCAGGGTGTCGGGGTGAGCGCGGATTCGCAAGGTACAAAATATATACTCACCCGTTCTCTTGGTTTCAGGGAATCGGGGTGAGATTCTAATTGCACCTTGCGTTTCATGGCCATTGAACCTATATTTGCCTCCTAAGATATCGACAGCGAAATCTGTCATATACACGTTGGTACAGTTGGGTTTTCCGACAAGCCCAGAATTTGAACGCTTTCATCCAGGTTGATCGGAGGAATGGACCCCTCCATGTCCCTCAGTGTCACTTTGGACGTAGGTACGAACAACACGGATTTATTGAACGACGATCTCTACGTGGTAAGCACTGAGCATTTCGTGTAGTAGACCTGACAAGGAGTAAATGCTTCCAACCAGGGATGGAACCACGAGCGCGTAAGGGGAGACGAATACGATCAATTCATGGATAAGTGAGGAATCAACAAAACTCTCTGTCTGTCTGAATCTCACGTCGGTCAAGGTTCGTTCAGCTTGTCCGAAAGCACTACCCCCATAGCCTCTTACATTTCGAAGATTTTGGAGTCACAAACGCTCAGAGACTTCTGCAACGATACCGTACCACTCACGCTGTCTTCAACGACGACATGTATGTAGCCACCCACATTCCCCACTTCTCCCTAAATTCAATGATCCATTAGTCAAGGAACCGGCGCAGTGACTCTTGCATGCGTAATGGCCGCTGTTGATGTAACAAAGAGCAAACTTTCCACTCAGCGGTATGTCATCTTCGGAGCGGGATCAGCTGGTATGGGCATTACACACCAACTCCGTGACGCCATCGTCCAGCTAAACGACGTGAGCGAGGTCGAAGCGAACAAGCTTTTCTACCTCATCGATAAAGACGGACTGATTACCGAAGGCCTCTCAATCATGACCCAAGTGAGGGATGAAATACGCCCCTTCATGCGCCCTGATGCGGAATGGGAGGGCGTAAAGAAAGATGAGGACCGGAAGTTGCGTTTGCTTGAGGTGGTGCTGAAAGTTAAGCCGACTGTGCTCATTGGCTGTTCAACGCGTGCAGGCGCGTTTTCCGAGGATGTAGTGAAGGCTATGGCGGCTGGCTGTGAGCGCCCGATTATTTTGCCGCTGTCTAACCCGAGCCCCCTGGTCGAGGTAGACCCGAAGGATGCGAATGACTGGACGAAAGGAAAGGCACTTTTGGCTACTGGCAGCCCGTTTCCGCCTGTGAAGATGCCTGGCAGAAAGGATTACATGTAAGTCTTCTCGCCAATTTCATTCGGACATGCCTGACACAGCTGAACAGCATAGCTGAATGCAACAGTAAGCATTTTCGCCCGGCCTTATAACAGGTACTAACTGCTGGGTGGTATATTTAGACGCATTGATATACCCTGGTCTTGGATTTGGCGCCGTACTGGCAAAGTCGCGCCATATGACTGATTCTATGATCATCGCTGGAGCACGGCGCCTCGCTTCCCTCTCGCCTGCGCTCTTGGACCCCGACAACGCGCTTTTGCCTGACTTCAGTGATGCACCAAAGGTCAATTTCGAGGTAGGGATAGCGGTCGCTGAGCAAGCTATCTTGGAGGGTACAGCCGGAGTGGGATGGAGCAAGGATCAAGTCAGAGAGGAAGCAAGGAAGAAGCTGTGGACACCCGTTTATGGCGAATACGTATACGACGAGGAGGGGGAACGATAATTGGGACTGGCGCTGAGCAAGCATGTAAGATATTAGGACCTACACATACGCACGGACAAAGATACTGCGATACAACAGGCGTCAGGGGAGAAACTGAAACACAACAGCACAATGAAAACATAGTATGAGGTGATTACCAATCGTAAAGGTGCATAGGGCGGTACTTTGTGGACTCAGTCGACAAGGCCGCCTCTGTAGCCATCTCCTCGTCGAGCAGCAGCTATTCCGCGGATAATCGTCACAATCAGAGCAAACGTGACGAGAATCCTGAAAGAATGGTGAGCAAAATTCAATACCAAATGTTATGTGCGCACCATACTATCCACGCGAAAGCAATGAGCGCGTTCAATTGACCACAATACACGAACTTGTTTTGTGTTCTTGAAATCGGCAGGCTTCAGTCAAGGCAGAGAAACATGGAAGCAAGTGAGACGTACGCGCAATTCAAACCTCCTCCGATCGTCGCAGTGGTAGCCGATGCAGCGGAAACCCAAAAAATCCACGTTATAATGAGACTGTTCGGGTGGTCATAAATGGACAGCGACTGCGGTTCGGCTACCAAACAAGCACTTACAACACAAGATGAGACGCAACGCTGGTCAATACCGAGCCGGAGGCAGAGTACAAGAAGAGGACCAAGAAGAAAACAGATCCAACAATTGTCCATATGGATGTGAAAAGTGTGAATCGAACCCGGTCACGTTGGCCTACGCTGTTGTAATTGTGATGGGCATTGTATCGTGATACTAGCCATGCAGAAATGGACATCTGAATGTATCTTAGTTTCACAGAACGTCATGATTGTCGGAACTCTTACCTCGATGATAGAGAAAAGAAGGATAAGTCCAAAAAGAACTGCGAGAGTTGGTTCGACTGTCATATGAAGTTGGAAATTCAACTTACCGGTATGGCCTTTTCTAATCCAATCTTCAACTGCCATTATAAGTTCGTATAGTCAAATTTTTTTGTGTAAGTCGATCGTTAGGAGGTCGTGAAGAATGCTGCAGTCGTTTGAACAAGTTTGGAGTTAAAAGTGGTCAGATCAATTCACATACGTCAGGTATGTGACTGTCTGTGACTGTGACCGAACCAACAAAGGAATGATGACGTATGTATTTAAGTTGCCGAATGAGTCCACGGAAGTATTTGATGTTAGACAGTCCAAAAATAGAATGCAGAGGCCTTGCAAAAGCGTGGCTAGTGGCTGCATAACTTGGCTTCAACGATGATCACAGTAAAATTAGCTATTGTTATGACCAGTAAAGTGGTTGTTACGCTCATAATGTGGCGGTGACGCAATATCTAACATGACGCAAACAACTGTGGCAAAAATCATTAGTAGTTATTGAACGCTGCGAGTTTCAGTATACAGTGCCACAAAGTCGTAAAGGATATTACAGAGGGGTAAGGATATTGAAATTAATACAGTCAAAATGTTACTAAAACCCTAGTTGGTCCGCAAACGTCTGCCACGTCGCATCGAGGATGGGGGCAGTTTGCAAGAACGGGGAATGATGAGGCTGCGGCTGATAGTTTTGATATTCAGCCGAGTTATAGAAATTGGGATCATCCATATGGACTTCTTGCATAGGCGGCGTGGGTTGCTGAGCTGCATTAGAGTGTGAATGTGGAGGCTGCTGCGAGCCCACCGACGCTGGGAAATCAAAGAAGCCGGAGTAGATGGGAGAGCCGACCTCGAAGCATCGCATATCCTCTGCGAGGGCCGGATGCATCATACCAACTTGTGCGTCTGACCAGAACTCAGAGCCCATGGCTGTGAGCGTCACTGAATTCGATGGTCCAGCTGTATAAGAGTCTGGCGTTCCCACTTCAGCGAGGAGATGAGTCTTTCCGCCCCACCGATCGAGCTCAGCGCATTGGCCACCAACGAGGTTCCCGTCTACTACAACATGGGCCTTGCTCTGTAGGGTTATTATTGAGTCCTGGTAGGCAAGCGTCAATCGTGGACCTTGGGAATGGAAGAGTGGAGGTTACCAGCAGGTTAGCAGCAGGACGCACCGTAGACGCAGCGTCCTTATATAGACGTGCAAGGCAGTCTAGCTCTGTCAAAGCCGATTGCGATATACTTGACGTCGGGGCATAGGTTACCAGAAGGCACATCACAATCTGAGCTACCATAAGCAAACGGATGCAGAACAGTAAACGAAGATGAAGACATACAGCGGCTGAAAGGCCCTGAGACCAGGGGATAGTTATTCTCATCAACACCTGAGCGGCATTTTTCCAAGTCATGTCAAGGCCTTTTGATATACGCCATGCTGACCGATATACCGCCATAACGGAGGGTATATATCGATGTCGCATCAGATCATTAGGCATTTCCTGCAGCGCCCGGGCAAAGTACGCTCGATGCAGATTCAAAAGAGCTGTGGCAACACGAAGCGAGTGTCAGTGTCAAACAAGTAAAACTTAAGATGAGAGAAGAGGCGCACTAGTTTCCTTCAACGCAAGCGTCATCCAGCGCTGGATATGGAGCTCAAGTGGTACATTGTGTACATCTGCCTTGCAATCTGGGCGCCATATCGGATTAACAGGAAAGTCCCGGATTTGGCGATCCATCGAAAGCACAGACACGTAGGTCGGCTGTTTTGAGCCGAAAGCTTTGGCCATTACGGAGTGCAGCAGCGCAGCGTACTGCCAATTCCATGCGTGGACTAGGAGGTAAATGTGTAAGCTGTGAATTAGATTACAAATGAGATTTTGACGTACAGAGTTCGGATGACTCGTTACGAGCGTTTGAGCCACCAACTTCTTTGGGTGCTGGGCAATCAATGTACGCCGGAGACATTGTTGGTTGCCTCCCGAGGTGGAAACTCTGGGAAAAGTCAGGCTTTATTCGTAGATTTGTAGCGCAGGCTTACGGCCCATGTATCCAGGGAGAAGAGCTGCCAAAATAGTCGACTACGACGCTGTACGTTTGAGTCCGACAGATTCCATCGCGCGCTGTTCAGCTCTAAAGTTTACTGGTGAGTGAAAGGTAAGCAAACATTAAAGGTGGAGGTAATTACGCAGTCCAGCCTATAGGCACCATTTGTCAGCGGCTGTATGAAGCTCGATAGCGGAACACGCACACTTTGACCAAGCCTGATAGCACGTCCGATAAGCATCCATGTGGTATGGGATGCAGTGGACTCCCAATCACTGAAGTCGAGATACTGGGCTACGTGGATCTTGACGAAGACGTCAACACAAAAATCAAGGCCACCATACATACAAGGCTAGACTTACGATGGCTTGAATCAATGTACGAGATGGCCGTGAATCACATCGAACGATAGCCCGAGCGAGATGATAGAACTCTTGCGACTCGACCGAGTAAGGCTGCCGATCGGGGTCGAAGAGAGCACCGATAGCAAAGACGCTGAACAGCAGGGCCACTGAATCGGGATTCGAAAATCCCTCAAAGGAACTGTAGGAGGGTGAGTAAAGCTTTAGTTAAACTTGGGGCTTGCACGCACTCCAGACGATAAATGGAAGTTAAAATTTCATCGAACAGTTCCGCGCGAGGAACCGGGGTGTACCTAGTATGATGATTAGATATATTCGTGTTAACTTGACAGCGAGCGCTCACATGAATTTACCGTACTCCTGATAAACTTCACAGAGATGGGCGGCCTCCGACAAAGGAGGCAGCATGCTGAATGCTTCTCTGACTAGCTCAGAATTGCACATCAGAGAATCGGCACATGAGACGTCGATCATGTGTTTCGAGAGGCGGGGAGGGATGGGAGTTGCCCGTGGTTGATGATGTTCGAGTGCCTACGTGACATGAGTTCAGAGGCTCAAGAGTAAAACCAGATATCCTTACACGGACAAGGAACTATGGGGATGTTCGTCATTTAGTAAGGTCTCGATAACGGGAACGAACCTCAGAGCGTGCGGTTCGTCCATGAAAAATGGAATGACCGCGAGGGCCGAGAGTCAGTGTTCCTGCAGATAGAGGTCAGCCTCCTGAATATGTAAATGTGAGCTGGACCGCCTACCAAATGCATCGACAAAATTTTCGTCATCCGCGTCCGTGGACTGACAATTGAATTGGTCTGGTGGCTGTTCTGGTGGGGTAGGAGCTGCAGATGGAGAGGTATTCGTGGTTGGGGGTGTAGGGTCAGGTGTAGGGTTGGAATTATGTGGCGCGTTGGGTTGTGGTTGTGGCACGTCCTTTTGGAGCCTTGTATGAGGTGGGTCGGATGCAGAGTGCTGCAGTGACCGTAGGGCAGCCTCGAGTTCGCGGTTTCGGGTTGCAAGCACCTCGATTCGTTCATGTAGTTCTTCTGTATTCGCAAGAACCAGGCGGTTTCCTTTGCCAGGCGTGAGTGATCCTGTAGTGGTTGAGTGTTATCAAATTGAAATATCGGGCCGCAAGACGACTTGTGATTGACCATCGGGGCATATAGAACCACAACCTCTCGACACACATTTCTCACATGGAACCTGTTAGCTGTTAGTTGTCTATTTGTAACCCATATCCACCATTGGCGCTAGAATAGACGTACATTTTTGTCGCACCTCAACTTCAGCCTCCGACACTCAGCACACGAGGTTGGCCTAGTATTGATTTCAATTGACAACAAGTAGCATTGAGATGGCCACGCACACTCTTCCAGGCTTCCTTCGCGTCTTTGAAACCCCATCCTTAGATAAATTGCTCATGACGTCCGCACTCTTCCTTGTTATGTCCAAGTTTCAAGCTGGTATTTTGATTTGACGCTTCAAGTCCAATTTCGCGCGATAATAGAGCCCCTTGAGCGTCGTGACGCGCCCTAACGCCCTGGGAGAACGCCTGGATAGTATGCTTCTCGTCTGAAAGTTCTTCGTTGACGATTCACGCTCAAGACGGCATTTACAAGGTGATTTATAATACAATCACAAACATCACAAACACTTATCATTACTAAAAATCGACTAATCTATATCATCAGTTACATAAGGTCTGTTTTAGGAGAATACGTCAAATCAGAAATCAAAAGAAATCAACCATTCTTCAACCCTTTTCCCCTCCTTTCAGAACAAGTAACGCGATTGAATGTAAGTACATGTAAGAAGTCATAGTACAAGACAAGTTTTTGCATCCAGGCCATTCTGGCCGTTATTTCTCATTCCAATCTCATTCTTCCTTCCTTCCCAGTCCAATCGAAGTCAGTTTCAGGATCCTAGTGGCATTGATTGCGGTCTAGTTTGAGGTCTGTTCTTCTCGTGGTCTGACTAAAATTTTAGCTCACACTGATTTAGACCTTCCAACATCGCGGTCAAGAATGTAAACCCCTTTGAAGGCTGAAGGACTTTTCATTGAGCTAGCATTCGATCGCCCATTGAATCAGGTGTCAATTTGAGTCAGGATATGTTTGCAGGCTTTTAGGCCTTGTATCAAACCCCTAGGGCCGAAGACAGTGGGCCAGTGCAACGAGCCCAGTGCCAAACGGCACAGGTTGTAAGCTCGTATCTAGAATGGATCTCGAGGACCAAAATGGGGACACTTGTGGACACAAATGTGATTGAACCTTTTGAAGCTTCTTGCAAGCGATTGCTGGAACCCGAAACCCGCCAACAGGCCTTCAAGTACGTTTTGGATCCATCGTCAGGCATTTATTTATATATCCAGTTCCAACCTTCGAGCACATATGCCTTTCTTAGTCCGTGTCATTTGCTACTCATTACAGACAACTCATTTCCATCACCATCATGTACTAATGCCGACAGCAAGGCGCCGAATCTCCACTTGAGTGGCTCCAGTCACCACTATCTACGCTCCATTCGGATGAAATCAAACTTGGACAGATGATTGCTTTCAGACGCAAATATAGGCTATGTGAATATCTGTCCATTTGTTGAGACATCCATCCATTTGACATATTGACATAGGATGTAGGAAAGGTGACAACATGAATTCCTGGAGCTTACATGGAGCTAGGATCACAGGCCTGCCTTGTCAATCAACTCACGATGGGCAGCGTCTTTCCTATTCGCTTCCTGTTCACTCATTATAAGAGCGATATAAGTAGCCCCACCTTATGCCATCCTACCTTCTTCACGGCAATGTCTCTTGAATCAAGTAAGGAAAGTCCAAAAAAACAGAGAGGGGTAATTATCGAGCCTCCATCTGTCAATCGGTATCCAGGTTCTGCATGGACCACCTCTCCTACAATGAGCAGCGACTCTTACGAAGGCTCCACCGATGACGACGATGAAATCATACCGCCTCAGCACCGACATCGAACACTCGTTTTGTGTTTCGATGGAACAGGTTAGTAAAGCCATATTTTTCACCATAGATATTACTCGGTGACCTCTGTATCACAACACAGGGGACCAATTTGACGAAGACGTGTGTATCCTCTCCCAATGCCACTGTATTCTAAACACTTTCTATACCTTTACAGAATTCAAACATAGTTAACTTCTTCTCGATGTTGAAGAAAGATGACTCCAAAGAACAACTCGTTTACTATCAGGTATGCATGCATTCGCCTCGTTCCCATGTTCGAACGACTTATTTTTCTAATCAGGCTGGCATTGGAACGTATACAATACCACAAATCGCTAAGCCAACGATGGCCAAAGTGCACAAAGTCATGGACGCCATGGTTGGATTGCACCTCAATGCGCATGTTATGAGTTGAGTGACACGCTTCAAACTCTGCCGATTTAGCTGATGCATGTGGACTTAGGTGGATATGAATTTTTGATGCAAAATTGTACGTCTATGAACATGGTAGCACATAGCTCAAGTACATAATTTGTTCCCTTAGACGAGGCAGGGGACAAGATCTGTGTCTTTGGTAAGACTTTTTTTGTAGTTTCTTCAGCGTGTCAAGAAAACCGATGTCGTCGGCCAGGGTTTTCCAGAGGAGCGTGTGCGTATCTTTACCCTGGGCTTCGATGGGGCCTGACTTTCATGATAGATACCGCTCGAGCTCTAGCGGGCATGTAAGATCTTATTTTGAGGTAATACTCATGACTCTGATTTTCGGCTTTTCACACTTCAGGCTGCATAAGGTTCAAAGGTCGTTTATCATTCTCGGTGTTTTGGCTGACCATCTACAAAGGTTGGTTTGCTGCCAAAATGCAATCACCAGCAGGTTCCGTTTGCGTACAAGATGTATTCTCGGGAAGATGCTCTTGGTTGGCGCCAGAGCACGGCGTTCAAGAAGGCATTCTCAATCGACGTCGACATCGAGCTTCTCGGCGTCTGGTATGATATCTCCCGTTTGTTGTGTGTGTCGTTCTCACCAATATTTCCAGGGAGACCGTTGGATCGGTGGGAATGATCCCCAAGCGCCTGCCATTCACAACTTCAAATACACACGTCAAATACTTCCGTCACGCGCTTGCTTTGGACGAGCATCGAGTCCGCTTTAAGCCCAACCTCTGGAATCGACCAACACCCGAGGAAGTGGAGCTTGGCCTCAAGAAAGGACATATGCCGCGCCCAAAACCAAAATCTCAAACAACTCGAGACTTCGAGAAGCAATTTTCGCATGGCGGAGAGCACCTTACCGATATCGAGGAGGTGTGGTTTTCAGGTTGCCATTGCGGTACGCGACTTTCCTGGCTTACTTGCAATAAATCAGCTGAGATTGAATAGATGTGGGTGGTGGTGCTGTGAGGAACGAAGTTCGCAATAATCTTGCCCGCATACCCCTTCGATGGATGGTCAGACAGTGCTTTCTTCTCAAGACAGGCATCATGTTCCACAAGGAGATGTTCAAAGTTATAGGCATGGACCCCGACTCAGTCTATCCTACCGTCAAGCTGCGACCACCTCCCGTAACGGCGCTGTCGGCTCCCCATAGCAAGGAGGTCAAGTACTTGCCCCTTGTTGGAACAAGCCGAACCCTCATAGACGTTTCGGACTTTGTATCTGAAGAGGAGGAAGACCTCGCTGACGCACTCAGCCCCATCAACGACATGCTGAGCATATCCAAGGCCTGGTGGATTCTTGAATATATACCACTGAAACTCAAATATCAAGGCGATGATGATACTTGGGTCAATCAACTACTGTCTGTCCAGCTTACTCGCAATCATCTTTTGTGTTATAATGAGCTGACGCCTTCGATAGCATTAATCGCGGCCATGGAAGGATCATTCCTAGGCAGCAAGCTGGCCTGAAGGTCCACAGATCGGTCAAGTTGAGAATGGAGCATGAAGGCCTTGATTATAGCCCAAAGGCACAATGGCATGTCAAACCAGTGTGGGTCGATTGAATTAGGCGTCTATGAAGACTTGCGAAATTGAATAACACATGTCATGTCCGCTTAGTTGTCTTGAAGCTATATCAAACACTTATATTTAGTATGTGACATCCGTGGTACAAAAGCGGGCAATTGGACCTATTGGCCGGGCGAAGACACATTTTATCACAGCCTGGCGTTGTGCATGTATCAAATGTTTGAAGTCTGTCTTTCTCCAAAAACACCTCACAAACAATGGATAAGTTCGACATTAGTATGGCAGTACTTCTGACAGGAGATCTTATGGAGATGAGACACCAAACGATAAATCCCAGAGTCAACAGTGTCCTGGCCATGATTCTCCAACATGCATACAGCCAATAACCCAAGTATAGCCTCGACAGGGGCGGACATCATAATTTCCAGCGAACCTTAACGCTTCGCTTGAACACCTGACAAGCCATCGAGAAAGGCACCGAAGGGCAGAAACCACAGTGAAAGACCCCCTCAATCCGGAAACCGGTTGGCGGGCCGCAGTGTAGAGGAGAGCGGCCTGGAACAGTAACCACAATAGATCTAGGGGTCAACAAGGAACTTTGGAGTCAGTTAAGTACTATGTACTTCACATTTCAGTAGATACTAGGCAGAAACCGGAAACACTATGGTACAAGTTGCCAAATAGCGGCAAATACGAATTTCAGACACCCGGTGTAGCTTGCTTGAGGCCTCCTTCGGGTCTTTGGGCCCTTCAACGCATCAACTTCTTTATGTGCTGGTATAATGCGGCTCTGAGTGTTCTGATGATGTGATAGATATATCCGGCAATATCCAGGGTCTATTTCCCCGCACTTAACCAACATCGCCGGATGGCGCGGTCCGTCCTGGTCCGCCAACTCTTGCGAACGCTGGACAATCGTTCTTCACGTGGAATAGTGTTGGAAATTCTCCGATAATAATGCTCACACCTGACAACTAAAAGCGTACCTGGGAGACCACAATTGGTATTGAAAGGAGACATAAAGTCGCCACTCACAGGAGGGCATCCTTGTAGTATCACACCACGAAACATGTTGCTACGTATCCCTGCCATTCTGCTCGCACAAGTCTACCTTGTCGCTGCCTGGAACACATTTGTCGTCCCTCATGCCGATGGGGAAGATGATATGCCCAGCTTGGTCGCGGCCATTGGGAACTATTCGGCAAACTCGACAATTCTGTTCCAAAAGGGTGTCAAGTATAATATCTTCTCCCCCATCAAGTTCCCAGCTTTGAACAACGTCGAAATACGTATTGAGGGGAACTTGTCTTACCCGACGGATATTGCTTCTATTCAAGGTGAGCTTGTCACGGTTCACACTTATAAGGCAAGATACTCAATGTCACTTCCAGCAACTGTCGGCTCGTCTGTAAGTCCCCAATGCTTGTGTGAGACGCGTTTTTACCAAAATTTCCACAGAAATTTCCTGGAGCTTGGTACACCAGCTTGATATAACGAGGGCGATACGAATTGACACGTCTTCTTGCACTAGGTTTACATTTAGTGGTGGTAACAACGTCACACTTCGTGGCACTACGGATCCGAACTGGGGGTGGATTGATGGGCACGGCCAGGCAGTAAGTACTTGTGTCTTTTCGGTTGACGAATAGCGATGAAACCACTATTCCAGTGGTGGGATACCCAGAACCAGATCAATCGCCCCCATGGCTTCCAGTTCAACAAGATCAGTAACGGTGTGATCAGGGACATGAAACTGTGGATGGTGCATCTTCTCCCATTGACTGGTGTAAAACCGTGTAGGGGAGCTCATAATTGTGACCAGCCAATCGCATGGAACTTTGCCACAAGTGGTTCCACCAACCTCCATGCGTTCCACAATAGAATCATCGCTAAGTCAAATAACCCCAACGTTTCTGCCTTCCCCTTCAATACGTGAGCCCTCTACTTGTGGCCTTTTATATTATGCTATGACTCACTTATCTCCTGTTGGCAGTGACGGTATGTTGACCTTCGAGCCCGTGTTACAAAAGAAGAGCTCAAATGTTAGCGACAGGCTTCTCCGCTGGTGGACAAAACATGCTGTTCGAGGATAATCACATAGTGAACGGAGATGACTGTCTAACTGTTGGGAGTGGTGCAAAGAATGTTCTCTTCAGGTTAGAATTAAGTCTCGCGTTTCCTTGAAACGAGGGAGCTGACGATTCTGCAGAAACACTTACTGCGAAGGCGGTCACGGCTTATCTATCGGCTCGCTTGGCAAGGGCGGATCCGTGGCTGATGTCCAAGATATCCTGTATGATTTAGCACCTCTTGAAACGTCCCACACATTCCACTGACATCTGCTGTGGAGGATCGAGAATGTCATTATGGTGAAATCCATCAGCCTTATATCTTTTTCGCCTCATTTATCTTCCCCTTCCTGCAGAAAAATACCCTGTATGGTGCCCGGTTTAAGAGTTGGACAGGAGGAAACGGCTTGGCTCGCAAGTATGCCTAAAACCTCTATCTATGTCTTCCTTGAGTTTGAGTATCGCCTTCCAGCATCACATGGAAAAATATCGCCGTAGACAACGTCAGGTTCCCTGTGCGTAGCTCCCTGTCATCCTGCATAGCTCTTTCTAACTAGTCTATAGATCTTCATCACCCAGAAGTCAGTCTCCC
>JABCKO010000090.1:0-26083 GCA_018855915.1 Tephrocybe sp. NHM501043
TCGTACTGCTACATATATAGCATGCAGCAGCTGAACAGGTATCTGTTCAGTTGTCTCGCCTTTTGGTTGTATAGGTTCTCATGTGCGTGCTTGGGACCACGGTTTACACACTGTCACGCACTCTCGGCACTGTCGGCACTGTCCATGGTTCTCGGCATAATCTAATGGCCCATGAGATATAACGGATAAGTATGGACGACCCTCAGTACTTGGTAACGAACTGAGGGATTTCTAAATACAGTAATCTACCATATGACTAGCGCAGCTGTGGCTAGTCCTCTGTGTTTGCCACTTGCTTCCGAGGTAGGAAATAGCACAATGCAGGCCGCAAAGATCAATTTTGACGCAGCGAAACGCGGGCTATGTATATATAAATGAGAAACTAAGTAATGAAACGCTATATACGAGGGAGTGGAGGGAGGGTCGCGAAAAAACGATTAAATTCTTAATTGAAATGAGAGACTGAGATCTGACCACAAACGAGCAACATACTTGTAAAATCAAGCTGACTGGAGGATGCTCTCAAACCAATAAACACGAGCTTGGGTTCTAAGTAATGGATTTGTGTCAGAAAATTGGAGCAACGAACTCCGTGTGTAACACTCACCGAGGCAGAGTAATGTACAAGTACAGTGTTGAACGATGCAAAGTACTTGATTACTCTGTAGCCTGAGCAGTAAGAGACCCTTATAAACGCATAAGCGAAGACGGCTCACCGATGTTGCAACCAGAGAGGTGAGACACGACATGTGCGGATGACGTGACTATCGATCATCCCCTTCCGTAGGCAACCTCCGCCAACGAAACCGTGGCAATGCGACAGAATGAGATTACAAGTCCAAGAGTAGTACACATGGCTACTGTGAGAGCAGCGCAGAGGGCTGTGGAACGCGTACGACCAAAGTCGCGAGAACGCGTTCTTTTACGCACAGGAGCGTAACGAGGTGCTGAGCAGGTGCACGTGATGAGGACAGAGGCCTCCGAAAAAGCTTATTACACTCGGAACCCGCTTTTACGTCTGTAGTACCAATCGAACTTTTGGGTGACTGGTTTAAAGATAAGTGCGTTTTGACTGTGGCGCCGTGATGGGTTGCGTTCGACTCCGGGTGGTCGAGTCTATCACAACATTGTCATAATGTATCAATGAATATAGCAGGGACATACAGGAGTTTGTTTATCTCCCCCCCTCCCCCGTATGGCTTCTGCACCCCACCTGAATGCCACCTATCCAGCACCGCAAAAAGGAAAATCCGGTTGAAATGTAGAACGTGCAAGCTATAGTAAATCTGAGGGTGGAGATATAAATAGGATTTGGCTTTGACTCTCTTAAAAAACGCTTGCGAATTCTGGCATCCCACCAGCGCCACGGGCCATACACGGCTGGCCTTCTGGATCGATTTTTGGCTCCCATATCATCAACATATGCGTACCAATCGTAACCAAATGGATAATTAGTTAAAACAAAAGTATTTTATCCCTGGCCCACGTAGCCAGTTTTGTGCTGTAGTTTAGTTGAAGAAACAACCGGTGGAGTGGTGCTACTTCAAGTAACTTGTCCCGACATTCTCCCACGACGGAGAGTGATCATCTTGTATTGATATAAGTAAAGGATTATGAGTAGATCTAATTTTGCGATCACGGCGAAGAATATCTGAGTGCCCCTGCATTTATAGATGCGAATCTTGCATTGAGCCGAATTCCATTCTCAGCTCCTAGAAGTTACACTAGAAGCGAGGAACTCCGAATAATGGAGGAGGTAAGGTAAAAAAGCATCTTTTGTCATTACCTCTTTCAGCACTTCTTTGACTGCATCATACCCTCGTCTAATCTCTCGTTAGTCGATGCATGTCCCCGACAATCCACAAACCACACTGCTCAATATGTGGTAACTAGTACCTCTAAGGCTCGCCTATTGGCATATGCCACCCCTGAGTCCTGGGCGTCCTAGGCACTTTACTGCTTCAATGATCGACGTGCTTCTTCGCTGACGCCACCCGGATGTAAGGATACAGATTATTCAATAGACTTTTAAACAACATACTATTGCACGCAATCGTCCCCTGGCACAAATGAAGTTACTGTAAACAACTGCAAGTATGACAGAAGATGAATATACAATGCAAAGGTAACGCTGAAAAGCGAAAGAAAAAAGAAACTTGAAATACATCTTGAGACTTTAGTACAATACATGGCGGGTCGGAATGATGTTGGGTAACCCGGCCGCACCACCAGACTAACCCTGATGATAGAATAATCCGAATCCGAAATAGTGGGAATGGTAGACGTAGGCGTGGTTATATGTAGTGTAGGCCGGCGTACGGCAGAAGGTGGGTGCCCATGAAGTGTTGCATGCGTGGGATGGCAGCGGCGCGCGATATGTATTCATTATGCTCGATAAGGATCGAAGGAACCGGCGGAGGGAAGGATATGGGAATGGGCGGGCTTGAGGTTCGTTGAGAGGAGGGTATTATGTTAACCCAGCCTCTTAATATACAGAGAAGAAGCGAACCCATTGCGTATAGGGCGGGAACGGCTACTAAAAGAATTACAGAACAGCAAGCGCAACGAAGCGACACGGGGAAAACAGATTCGAAGGCGATTTGGTACACAGCACGGGGGATCGACGGGAGATTCAATGGAGGCTCGGGAAAAGAGGAGGACGATCCAGCGTGGCGTGCAAAATGATACAAAACTGATTTATGCATGCGTGTAGGAAGAAAGGCAGGTTAGCAGAGACCCCGAGCGTACAACTGCCCGCCAAAATGTGGCCTTCATACGTCAACCGCCAGTATTCTCACCGCTCAGTACAGCGGGAGTATGCACAGGGGCATTTGCGATGGAGGACTGCTGTTGGTGCATATGCGGCATTGCATGTGGAGGCATGCTAGGATAGCCGTAGGGAGGCCACGCGCCAGCGTAGGGTGAGTGCTGTTGAGGGGGGTATGCATAGTACGCCTGCGGCGGGGGGAGAGCCTGCACCTGTTGGGACTGCTGCTGCTGGACTGTCTCAGGGGAGGATTGTTGTTGAGCAGCCGGGGGAGGCGTAGGAGCATGGGGTGCTGGATAAGTATATTGAAATGGAACTGGGCCTACGGGAGGAGCGTGCTGTGGAGGAGCAGTTCCTGCAGGTGGGGAATAATACACTTGAGGCTGCGCCTGGATTGGAGGAGCCACGCCTGGGTAACCCGGAATCGGATAATAAGCAGGGCTCCCAGCAAATGGTGTACCGTAAGGAGGGGGATAGTGTGGTGCAGCAGTTGCAGCCATAGGCGTCGGAGGTTCTGAGTAGTTCGCGGCTGGAGCTGGAGCTGGAGTCGGAGCTGGAGGAACCGCAGGTTGTTCAGGCGGCGTTACGGGTTCCCCAGACTTGGTGAGTCGTCGGGGCCGTTTCGTGCCTGCGGTGGCAGAATAGGGTTCGAACCGCTGTTTGCCTCGCCGACTGATATTGGACGCATCCGCGATACGGCCATCAGTGAGGAGAGGAGGGCCACCCGATAATGGAGTAGCAAGCAACGATGGCGACGAGTCGATATCGTCGGCTTCACCACGATATCGGGGAATCCCATCGACTCCGATTTCCACTTTAGGCGGGTTACGAAAGTGAGTCTTGTCGAGATACTCCGGGCTAATGTCGAGTGATGCCAACTCAGGGAGGGAGGACGGGGACCGCAAACGACCATTCTGGACATCCTCAATCTTGTAGTAAGATATCAAATGCTGTGATACGCCACCGATAGTCAAGGAGAAAGTCTAAAGGGATGTTATGATTAGACGCTAGGCGACAATGGACATTTGCAAACCTTTTTCATCAGGCCATCCGATTTGAACTTGTAACTGTTCGTCAAGCTACCCATCAACGTTCGTTCACGCTGTTTGTCTGCCCCGCCTATGTGGGCTTCATCGGCTTTCGGACGACTGAGTGATCCCTCGAGCTTGACACTGTCGGCGTACTGCTGTTCGTTGATGTCGGACGACGATTCGGATTTGACACCTCTATGGCCAGCCCCTCTCTTGTCAGTCTCTCGATAGAGAAGGAAGTTTCCCAAAATTCGGCTCGGACTCCAGAAGAAGCCATCGGTCCACCTTTTGATGCCACTTTCGTCCTCGTCAAAGACAAAGACCGAACCAGAGCATATCATCTTGCGCTCTGAGTCAACAAGCCTGCGTGTAACGCGGGGAATAAGACCTCTGCGAGCAGCCTCAAGAATGAGGAGGGCGTCGCCAGTGGTCTCTATCCAGCCCGACCAGGGAGGCTCCGTCCACGCAGACGCGGGCTGAGGCGCTGCAGACATACTGCGATAGGCACAGGGGCTGTAGACATGGTGAGGAAGAAAGGAGGGATGATTGAATGTTAGAGTTCTGCATCAGCTATTAAAGTTGGCTCACCGTCTGAATTTGCAGAGGAGAATTTCGTCAAGGTTGTGCAATTGCAACCCCGACAACACACTTTGTTTGTTGTGCCAACTGCCCCTTCTGCTCTTTCTACCCGCGATTACCGCGTAGTCTCTCAAAGGGAGCCTCAATTCAACCCTCTGCTCAAGTTCTCTGTCACTCGAAGAGTACAGCAGCCTACAGTGAACCATTTGGCAATAAACGCCCTCTTCGTTTTCTTACGTCAGCCAAATCGCCGACCATATTTTTTCAATCTCACATTGCAACAAACTCTATTTAAAACATCAGTGTGACTTCAAGGTCGTCTTCTAGTCTCATCTGCCTAGCCATGCAGCTCCGTCATCCAGGGGGCTTATTCAGACGCATCTCACACGCCTGATTGTTGTCTTGCACCCAAGCCCTTCTCAAGTTCCAGCCTGAGGGCTTGGGGCCCTCGATGGGCCTGCTCCTTCTATATTTTTGCCCTTGGGATGTATTCTTAGCCTCCTTATTTTCGTCCCCGCCGTTCAAGTTCCCCCTCACGAGGACTGAGTACCCGATCATCGCATTTGTTCCATGTCGAAGTCTCCGGCACAATTTATGTCCTTCAAGCCGAGCATCAACATTCAACAGATGTGAGTGCCTTTCTCTCAACACATTCATATGCCTCATCATATTGCAAGTACTCCTTGTTCACCGCACTGTGCCGCATTCTTCTTAGCAATTGTCTTTCATGTGCCTTTGCTTAGTGCTAGGCCGTCCTCCTTGACCTGATTTTTAACGTTCTGTCCCATGTCTCTTAGCCTCGCGCTGCGAAATCGAGGACGAAACTTGACTCTGTTTCATGACCACTTTGTCGATACATGACATATCAATGTTGATTGCACTTAAACCGTGTCAAATGTCCATGTTAACTTCCAGAATCCTAGGATTTTATTCCAACAGCCGTCATCAACCCTGTGCCTTTCACGGCACGCAAACTGTGCCCCACTGGCGTGGCGTCCATCCGTCTATCTCTCTGTTATCGATTATCATCTCAAGTCTCGGTGGAATTTGTACACAAGGGCCATTCACATGTCAGAGGGCTTTAAGGCTGCCCAGTCGCTCCTTTTTTTATTCAGCCTTGTACCTTCAAAAAGATCCGGCCAACGCCCGCCGCGTACGACTCGAAAATACTATGATTTGACTAGTCTTGTTCAGTCGACGTTACGTTCCGTTTTGTTCTCAGCTCGTACACTTAGGGGCCGGGTCGAAATATCTCCAAAAAGCCATCAGTTCACTCGCAACCCCTCTGTCATTTCATTGTACTCGTGTCGTCGAGGGTGCCCTGCGCTTGTGTTCATGGTACGGTGGTATTTGCCGACGTCGCAGGGCCCGGTAGCTCGATCATTCGAATCTGTTGTTTTCTGACATGGCAGTCATGTCATTTATTTACTTGTCAGGGTCCAAATACACAGAAGTTGATGAGGTACGTCAAGAACCTCTCATCGGGACAACACTTGGCCAGCATACTTTTTGACAGCTCCCATCCAAAACAGACCTGACGATCTCAGTCCAACAATGCGTTACAGACGGACACAAGGCCAAAAATCTTTTGACTCCCCCATTTGTGCGTCGTAAAACCGAGCGTCGTAAGCCAGAACACACTTAAACCTCTCCCAGCAGCGTCCTGGACCAACGTAATAGGAGTCTGGATTCAGTTTCCCCCTTCCTCGGCAAGAACTTCCCCCTCTCCTTCGAAGGGGTGATTTCCCCCGCGATAAAGAACCAGCAGGTCTTATTTTAGATCTGATCAAGAACATCAGCTATCCTTGTCTATAAAAACCTCTGTAGTGGGATCTGATTTCCTCAACTCCCTCACAGGATGACAATCCTTCGACCACTATGGTTGGCGTTAGCCTTACTCATTCCTGTACGTCTTGTACGCTGTACTTAGCGTCTGGCGCTGACCACCTTTGGACGCTACAGTTTAGTCGTGCCCATAATGAGCACATTCATTCTCATTCTCATGCTAGTCATCACTCCCGACAACATCGCCGACAAAACCTTGCAATTCCGACTATCCTTCCTGGAAACTGGACTTCTCAAGGCTGCTATACGTTCGTCGTTGTCTCTTCAATCACTCATTACAGCATTGTTGACAAAAGCATCCAGTGACCTCGTCAATGGTGTTCGAACTCTTGGCGCCGCTACGCAAGCAACTAGCACCAATAACGCCTCTTCATGCATCGCGTTTTGCGATGCCAAAGGTTACGTCTATGCTGGTACTGAATACTCCGTGCGTTCCGCTGTCCTTCATCACAAATAAGCTCCATCGTTGACTCAAGGCGCCCATGTGTAGGCTGAATGCTGTAGGCACCTTTCTCTCCATGTGCTATTCATAAGGTTTAGTCTATTGGCTAACCTTGTTCAATAGATTGTGACAATGGACTCCACGCTGGGACCCCCGCGACCGCTGGAGACTGCAGCATGCCATGCTCGGGAAACTCTCTTGAGCAATGCGGTGCTGGTGGGAGACTCAATCTTTACTGGAGTGGCAAACAACCTCCCCCACCTCCCAGTACGGCACCCAAGATCGGCAACTGGACATCCCTCGGATGTTACACGTATGTGCTTCTTTCTCTTCTGCCCCTAAGCTTAAATGCGGCTTCGAGAAGCTAATTTTGCTTTGTCTTTTCGTTATGATTAGGGACAATGTGGCGGGTAAAGGTCGCACGCTCACTGTAGGCATGGCCGTGGTTGGCGACAACACACAAGCAAAATGTACGACGGCGTGCTTCAATGCTGGGTACCCATTGTCTGGATCGGAATACTCTGCGTAAGCCCTCCTTGACTTGAAATGTGCCATGTCTCGACGTCTCAATTTCATTTGTTTAGCGAGTGCTGTACGTACACTTTTCTAAAGCTTGGCGGGTTGGCTCATCCTCCACGGACCAGATTGTGGTAACACTATTGCGAATGGTGGTCTTCCTACTCCGGCCGCGGACTGCAGTATGCTTTGCGCAGGCAATGCTCAGGAGTTCTGCGGTGGTCCGAACAGGCTGAATGTATACAACTATACTGGCACCAATCTTCCTCCACAGACCGGTGGCGGTGGTAATGGCGGAGATGGGACATCTGTTTTCCCCATCACCACAGTCCTCCCTGGAAACTTCACATATGCCGGCTGTTGGGTGTACGTTTACTTGATGCCTTGCATCTTTATGCCAACCCAACTCATCGAACCATCAGTGACAATGCTTTCGGCCGTATTTTCCCCTTTGAACAACCTGCCGATCCGCAAAACACTGTGCCGGCCTGTGTCGCTACTTGTGCGTCCAAGAACTACACCCTTGCAGGAACAGAGTTCGGAAGTACGTGACCTTTTGCATGCCCTTTTGGTTGGAATCATGCTTAATGTCATCCACATCATAGCTGAGTGTTGTAAGTAATCAAGGTTCTGGGGGACACTTATGGACGTTGACATCGACAATGTAGACTGCGGAAACAATCTCATTGCCGGCGCTGTGTTAGGTGCGGAAAGCACTTGTAACCAGCCATGTGGAGGCAACGCAACGTAAGAAGACCCGTCGATGCCTTGATATTCGAACTTCACTGAAACTATTGGTTAGCCAAGCTTGTGGTGGTGGGAACCGGCTTTCGGTGTACACTTCTACTGGCACAGTCAAGGCTCTTCCTGTTCCTGTTCCCCTCAAGACCGGTCTGCCTTCTCTCTGGCAATACAAGGGCTGCCTTCGGTGCGCGTTCTGGAATTCCATAATAAAGCGGGTAGCTAAAAGCTTGCTGTAGCGAGCCCACAGGCAAGCGTGCTCTTCCGTACCAGATCATCTGGCCCACCAACAATACTGCACTGGCTTGCATGACACAATGTGCAGCGTTCGGTTTCCCAGCCTCAGGAACTGAAGTAAGCTCGTGCCCCTTTTTTGATCAAGCCAACACTAATCTGGGCCTCCGTAGTTCGGGCAGGAGTGCTGTATGTCGCCCGTTATCACATCTTACGGTTTCTGATCTTTTTATCCTAGACTGCGGTGACAAGACAGATCCCATCGCTCAGGGAGCCGTCTTTGGTACAGAAGCAGAGTGTACTTTGCCATGCCCAGGCGACCCAATTTCGCTTTGCGGTGCTGGTGACCGTCTTACATACTACGAGTATAATGGCACGATGAATGTCTGGAATACCCCGACTAACACTGGGCGATATGAGGTGGGTTCATGTATCTTCTTTGCGCATGTTTCAGTTACCGACTCTCTTTTGTAGTTTTTCGGTATAGTAGTCCTATCGTATCTCTGTTTCTGCTCTTCTTGATGGTGTTTTCTTCCTGTTCTCAGTTCCTGGGTTAGTCGTGATTCGTTCCAATACTGCTGGGTCACTAAACTCATGGACAACAACAGTGTCACTGTACCCCTGATCGCCACACTCGGTATCAATAACAAAGTGACCTTTCTCGAGAAAGGAGGCACCGGGTAAGTGCCGTTTTTTCTTAGATCAACGCCACGTCTGACGTCAGCTGCAAAGTTTCCCTAATTCTACTGGTGCATACGAATTGGATCTGACTTTGACGTCCAACTTCTCTGCCGCTTGGCGTGAGATGCACATTAAGACTGACGTCTTCTGTGCCGGAAGTGTCATTCTTCCTGATAAGGCTGGCCGTCAGATCAATGTCGGAGGATGGTCCCTGGAATCTACTTATGGTCTTCGCCTGTATACGCCAACTGGTACTGATGGCGTGAATGGAACCAGTGATTGGGAGGAAGACTATCCGTCTCTTAGTCTTCAGGTACATTGGTTTCAGTTCATCCATTTGGCCGTCTCGATCTCAATTTTGTTGATTTCAGAGAGGCCGTTGGTACCCGACCGCCGCCACAATGGCAAATGGATCCATTCTTGTCATCGGCGGCGAAACTGGGAGCAATGCATCGCCGCAACCGAACTTGGAAATCCTTCCCAAGCCGGTTGGCGGGGACACCGTCATCGACCTCGACTGGCTCCAGCGGACCGACCCCAACAATCTATACCCATTTGTCTTTGTCCTTCCCAGCAAACGCATCTTCGTTGGTACGTTCTATATCAACTACTCTGTTTTCCCTGTCTTATTATCGTGGGCACCTAGCTTACTGGAACGAGGCACGGATTTTGGACCCTGTGACTTTCGACACTTATAAGTCGTTGCCTAACATTCCTGGTTCCGTTGGAAATTGTGAGCTCATATGATTGCCACATCGATGATCTGCAATTAATTACATCTTTTTTAGTCCTCTCTGGACGTACCTATCCCCTAGCGGGTGCGTATGTTTGTTGGAGATCTGCTGATAACAACACTGATATGATTTTGTCACAGGCGCCGCAATGCTTTTACCCCAGTATGCACCATACACAGACCCGCTTAGGGTTCTCATCTGTGGTGGATCTACGGAAGGCGCTGGCGAAACTCTGGACAACTGTGTATCCATTGCACCTGAAGACACCAACCCCACATGGGTCTTGGAACGGATGGTTGGTCTTCTTTTAAACGAGTATTTCTACACTGACCCTGACACCTTTCTTAGCCATCAAAACGTGTTATGGCCTGTATGGTCGGCCTTCCCGACGGCACTTACTTCATCGCCAACGGAGCACACCAGGGTGTCGCTGGATTCGGCTTGGCGAACGATCCTAATCTCAGTGCTCTTCTTTATGACCCTACCAAACCTCTCGGATCGCGCTTCTCCATCCTTAATAGTACCATCGTGGCGCGTATGTACCATTCGGAGCTCACTCTCCTCCCTGATGGGCGTGTTCTTGTTTCGGGATCCGACCCCCAGACCAACTTCGATGACGGCACACCGAAGTACCCCGAAGAATTCCGTATCGAGGTGAGTCTCCGTATTATAGTCCGGAGTAAGCCTTGGCTGACTGTCTTCGAGGTCTACATTCCTCCTTACCTTAACCAAGGCTTCCGCCCCCCAACATTCAATATCTCGAACACCGACTGGGCTTATGGTGGGACATACACAATCACTAACGTGAAGCTCTTCCAAGGAACCACAGCTAATCTCAGGATCTCGCTTCTAAGTGGTCAGTTGCTACTCCTTGCTTACTCCTCTGCAGTCACTCACTCTTTGGTCTCCATCTTCAGCTTCATCAAGCACTCACGGAAACTCGATGGGGGCAAGGACCATCTTTCCCGCATTCACTTGCGCTGGAACAACTTGCACCATCACCGCTCCACCTCATGCCGGTGTATCCCCCCCTTCCTGGCACCAGCTTTTCATTCTCGACGGGCCAACACCGTCTCACTCAAAATGGGTACGCATCGGTGGGGACCCCGCCAGCCTCGGTAACTGGCCCAACATCACTGGCTTCACGATTCCAGGTGTTTAATTAGCTATGTATGTTATTTTCACTTTTGGTTTATCTGGATTCTGGGACAGACTTTTGTTATTACTTCTTACTACTTTTACTTCATGAGTAGACAGTTCGGACAAGAACGTTGACATGGACTTAGCTATTCTGTTGGACGACATTCCTCCTGGCTCACTCAGAGAATTGCTATTTATCTGCTAATTATAATTTCAACTTGTGCTCGCTTTCGGAGATTGCCTCTCATATTCAGAGCTCTGACCAGCCAAAGCTGGAGCTCCTCGACAGCCTTCCCAGTGACACCCTCCTAGTATGCGCTCAAATAAGACAGCGCCGGACGATATGTCAAAATGAAATGTATCTTTTCATCTGTCACCACAGCAGCGATAAGGGCTTGGCTTGAACAGCATCTTGTGTATACAGATGTGTCTTGGAGTGGCTATTTACCAACAATTTGCTGCACACCACCCAGTCGTCGAGAGACTCGATGAACGGTGAAAAGCCCAGTCCATCGGAATCGAACTTGAAGGCAATTACGTACGAGCTTGTGACCCAGTCAGACATATGTACATGTGGTACACCTAGTCAGTGGATGGGATAGGTCGTCTGTGCACTCGCCATACCTGGTAGGCGCTTAGCTATCCTTGCAATCCTGCGATCAGTCGGGCGCGACAAATAGACTGACTGAGAAGCAAGGAAAGGGGGAAATGTCGAATTCGTAGCATGATGAGCTCGATGTGGACTGAGGATTCTGCCGATTACACTTGAATGATGTTAAGGCACCTATTTGAGACTCATTGAAAAGAGAATCAGCTCGCATGGGCTGTCAGGAATCAGAAGTTGGCCCGGATCGATTGAAGCCCGTACATCGAGGAATGCATCATGATTGTGCCGCGAGTGAAAATTAAGAGCTTTTTTAGAGAGCATGTAGATATATACATTTATCCATGGTGTTATTAGACTGATACGATTGGGGGGTAAGTAGAGGGAGTCGGAAGGGAGAGAAAGTGGAGCGGAGGGAAAATTAGATGACTGAACACACGCGATGAACGAAGCGCTGAGTTCGCTGTGTGTGGAGTTTATGATCAAAACAGCCCGAGAGCTTCGAAGAGATGGCAATAGACCAAAATAGCTTGGTGAAGGCGATGTTATGTTTGATGACGAAATGTTTCCCGGGATGGAAACCGGTTTGAATTTTTCGCTGAGGCGGCGTTTTAACTTCGTGGTATCGGAGGGGAGGGCGTTAGGCAGTGAATATTGAATTGCTGATCCAGGTAAACACGAGACACGTCTGTAGCCGGGCATACCAATCTCCATCCCGAGCTCGAGAGGTTGATCCTGCAGCGTGGCACCTCGTGGCAAAATCTCAACGACGGCTATAGAGCAGAGAAATCCACATAAAGCTTGTTCCAAGTCATAAAGAGAGTCGAACTACAATTAGGGCAACACACGAGGTGCAGATAGGACTCACGAGGCCGGTGGGCTTGTGATTCGGACCGTTGAGTTGTAAGCCCGTTTCGCTCATGGCTATAGCTTAGAAGAACTGGAATTATATGCAGTGCATGGATGGAAAGGGTTCAGAAAACGGAGGCGGGCATATGGACGCCGTCTTGGTGTCAGGAGTGAGGTGGGGTTGGTGGTCCAGACCGCCAGCTTGGTACCAAATGTGAATGTTTTATGATCTTGATGGATTATGTAAGCAGGGATGATTTGATCTGAGAAGATTGACCTCTGCTAGGCGTTGTTGTCACTCCCCACAACGATCTCCCTCTTCTGCCCACCTGCCAAGTCTGTGCTTGGTTTCTTCACGCTCTTTTCTCTTTTCCTCTGTATCATAGACCTGTCTTATAACTTTAAGCAAGATGGCAGATACTACTAGTGAGTCTTCTGCAGTGCGGGGAAGGGTTGAGCTGATCGAACGTTCTTTTTTTCCTAGCCTCGACGTCGTATGTCTTTCCCTTTTCTTCGCACGGATATAAGCTAACGGTTGTAATTAGGGCAACCACCACAGCAGGCCTAACGACAACCACAACGAGTAATACAAGCACAACCAACTCAGGTACCACAACTACTACCACTTCCGGTCCAAGCACTACCACCACCACTACCTCCGACTCAAATACCTCAACCACATCGACGCCGTCTAATACCTCTACCCAAACTACAACGACTGATACTAGTACGACATCGACCCCCAGTACTACGAGCAGTGATACTTCTACAACGACGAGTAGTGAGACTAGCACGATTACGACAAATACGAGTGGTAATGTCGTTACAACGACGTCGGTAGTCGCTATCACGCCTACCCTGTCGCCTGCAACGGGAACAGCGGCTGCCGGGACAGGTTCTAGTAAAGGTTTCTTCCAAAACACTGGCGCCGTCGCAGGCGTATTTACCGTCGTCGGCCTCATCGCTCTTGCGCTCCTCATCGCGCTTATCACCAACATCATCCGCCGCAGACGTGCAAAGAAATTCGACCGCGAGGTTGAAGAAGCTGCGAGGGAGGCAGCGAAGGCGGGCGTTGCTCCTGCATTTTTGAATGATGATGGTGGAGATGATTATCATCAAGGAGCGTATACAGATAACCATAACATATATGGTGGACATGGGACTGCCGGGGATTACTCGGACCTTTCATCCCATGGGACGTACTCACAACCACCCCTTTCACACACATCTCCGCACTCGCAGTCGACGCACGACGCGTACAATGTCGGCCCCGCTCCTGGTGACCTTTATGGTGTTCCCACCGCCGCTGCTCCCCATAACAACTACTCCGCGTCGCAGTACGATTCTCCCGTCGCTAATTACAACACAGCTGGCGTAGGAGTCGCACGCGCACGCTCTAGCCGCGATCCTGGTGCCTTCGCCTCGGGTCTTCAAGATGGTGCGACGCCATACCCAGCATTTGCAGGTCCAGGTGCATATTCAAGTGGTGCTTACGGCCACCTTAATAGCACCTCTCCACCACCTAACAATGACCTGCTCAACGCTGCAGGTCTTGGAGGTGCCGCTGTGTCCAGGGGCATCTCGCTAAACCACCACCAATCGAACACACCGCACCCGGCTGCGTTGGCACCCGGCTTCACCGGCTACTCCGATCAACAGCATGAGCAACAGGATCTATCTCGCAACACATCTGCGTATACTTCTACTTCTGCTACTTTGGCGAGTGCGTCCCCGCCCCCGCCAAAGGACTACGCGGCGCATTATGCGAATGGGCCGGTGGTGGAGGAGGATGCGTATGGGGGATATACAGATGATGTACCTGGGAGGAAGCAGAGTGCCGGGAGCTATTATGACGATGATAGTGATGCAGAGGATGGCAGACCGAGGGTGCTTAAGGTTGCGAATGAGTAGTGGTGAAACCGATGCCTGATATCGGTCCTGACGCCCTCACACCGCAACCCTTCTGCAATAACCTCTGGTTTTTTGTCTTATCTTTCCATTCCCGTCTTCCACTTTCTACCTGCCTATGCATCGTCGTTCGTCTTTGAACGGGATTTGCCTTCACAATCACTCTTACCGTTACCTCCTCCTCGCCGTACCCTCATCCAAAGTGCCCGTTACCCCAACCTTATCCTCTATACCTTAACTCATATTCCATTACCTCCCCTCCCCTCTCCTCTCATACCCCGTTACCTCCTGCTCTCTCTAGCCTCGGAGCCTATGCACTTAAATACTTATCTACTTCTTACTTATTTCTTTATTTGTCTCTTCACTTCTTTTGTATTGTACGTACGGACTGTATTTTGCTGTACTGTACAGGACTGGACCATTCGAGCTCGACTTATGGGAATTCATTCGAGATGGAATGAAAGTGCTATGATGGGGAGAGGAATGTTGTCGTTATTGGCCCTCTGAGCCCCAGCCACACCAAAGTTTTGGCCAGCCAGTGTGGAAGTTATAACTTGAACCAGAAAAATTGATAACCCAATGCTGTCTATGCTTTTGCAACGGCTGGTTTCGAGACTACCGGGATCTATCCCGTGCTCTCGAGGTTAACGTTTCAGTTACATGGTCTCTACATGGCTCGAAATGTGTGTTTGATTTGAGCCCCAACGCAATTAATGAGTGATTTAAATTGCTCTTCCTTCCCATTCCGACTGCCATACATAGCGACTTGTAGGACTCTAATGTAGACTCAGTTACCAGCTGCCTACTCTGGAATCAAGAAACAACCAGGGACAGGCTAGACTAGACTTGAGCCTTGACCTACAATTGTGCCTAAGAAGGCCAGCCTAGATCTGTCGCGCGTGTGGCCTGAAAGAGTACGTTATCTAATATTCGTCGTGCAATGGTGAAGGGATTGCGCATACATATCATATACAAGAAGGGCGCGAAATTATGCTATAATACCAGTCTACTTGAAAAATATATAGACAGACGAAGGAATGTTCATAGACTTCCAATGTCAATAGAATAATATCAGACTTATGTATCTGTGAGTGTCCAAATAATACCAATAACGCCGTGCCCAAAACTAGAGAGGTAAAGACTGTGATTGTTCGTTCGTAAAGAGTGTGAAGTCCAAAGGAATGACGAGCAGTGAATGATTGATGGGTTCACCGGGATGATTATCTGGATGCGATTGAACTTGTGATTTGTGCGTGGACCCTGACGACCTCAGTAGGAGAAGACCATGAGCCAGGGATTGAGGACAATCTGAGAACAGTCAGCTTGTCTGCTTGACGATGACAAAAGATTAAACACGTACAGGGAAAAGTATGTGGCCTGAGGTTACGATTGCGAGGGGCAACATGACGGCCCAAGAGGTATTCGGTATTCTCCACTCTGGAGGTATCAAGTCCGTTGAGAGGATAATGATCCCGATAATGGCGATGAAGCAAAGTACGAATGCCAGCCAGAAACGTTTCCATATCCTCGGTATTTCTATCCAGAAGTTGGAACGCTCGACTTCCTGAGGAGGGGGACAAATGAATTTGATTCTGTAATATCAGTCAAGGACAGGACGAACCTTCTTTGTGGCACCCCAAGTGATGTTGTAGGAGAACAGGTGAGCGAGAAGTGCGGTGGAAAGATGGATGCTAAGGCCTCCAAAAAAGAAAAAGCTTCATGCTCGTTAACACCTAATAACACCAATGGATGGTAGCAACATACAAGAATGGGATCCACATTGCGTTTTCAACGAATGCCGAGAAAAGGTCGCGAAGTCCAAGGCGGTACTCAAGGAGAGTATAACCGAGGTTGCCGGCCCCAGGGAAGACGACTGTGCAAGCAAGCCAGATCTCGAAGCTGTGCAGGTAATAACCATCTACTTCTAGGGCCCACCCGAGAAGGAGGTAGTTGAGGATCGAAAGGACGGCAGAGGCAGCAATACCATAGTATGAAAACATGTAGGACATCATCGTGACTTTGTAATGCACCGGGGCAGCGGACCAGATGAAGAGGCGAAGCTGCTTGGTGATCGGGCCCATGTGCCACCAGTCGATCAACGGATTGAAAATGAGCTCATTACATCCTGAAGTGAAAGGTCGGTCAACATCTGGCTAGTAGATGTCAACAAGCACGAACCATAAGCGTATTTCTGCCATCTGTTGAGCTCATCGTCAACTGTCAAGGACACCCCCTCTTTGAAACCTCCATCAGAATAGGTAGCCCATCGGATGATGTATCCTTTCAGCTAGTGAAGACAGGCTGTCAGAAAATCTATCTTAGATGAAGTGTGATGCAAACCTGAAGTCGCAGAGCCATGTCGAAGTCTTCAGATACATTAGTTTCAGACCAGATCTTCTCAACACCATCATCGGCATCGATGAAAGCGGCATCCTGGATTGCTGACCAGCGAAGGAAAGCATTATGACCAACGAAGGGTGCAACTTCACCATTGGCACAGCCCATGGAGATACACTTGTTGATGCGGCGGGTGAAGTGAGCGATGCCGTTTTCAAAATAGTGATGCGCGACCTGCATAACGTCTACGGCCATGAGCGTGAGCATTCGAATCCGAACCTAGATCGCAGAAATGAACAAGTTGCTTACCAGACTCGTGCTGGATGATAGCAACTTCCGGACATTCTGCCAATTCACGCGCAGCGTCCCTGAAACAATCCTGAATGAAAGTTCAGAGGAATAAAAACTATTGTTGTTGGAAATCTCACCTCGGGAACAATAGTATCGGAATCAACGATAAGTACGACCTCCCCCATACGGATTGATCTCGCATTCTTCGCCCAGGGCTTCCATTTTTGACCAGTTGCTTGATACATTTCTTCGATGGCCAACTCGAGCGCTTTGTCTTCCAGGGAGTCGCTCCCTAGGTTAGCGTCGTATGAACCAGACGTCTCAAGTGCGATGATGTGTTTTTCCATGAGTAATGAAAGCTGATTTGCGTGATTAGATACAGTCACAAGTAAGAGATAGTCTTTGGAAACAAACCTGGAGGCCGTAGTTCATGTTGGAAGCTTTCTTGAACCGCCCAGCACGCTTGTACCCATCAGGCGCACTAGAGTGCCCTGGACGCGCTACCCATCCAATGTTGTGGTCGCTGTAGAAGGCAATGCGTTTCTGTCGTTCGGCCTCATCGATAATTTGAAGGCCGTCGTCGTGAACAAAGATAGCCGAGGTACCGCCTTGCCTAGCGTAAGTTTGCATGGCTTTTTTGAGCGAAAAGACAGAGGGAGCACTAAAGTGAAATGGATCAATATTCCAAGAAGGAAAAGAAAGAAGCGTTGCTTGTCGAAGACGAGTAAATGGAGCTGGCAACAACTCACATAGTCTCCTCAAGGCTCTCCTTGTATACAGGAAGTTCAATCGTGACATGCGGCAATTGAGAATCGACTTCAGTATTGGGTCCAGGCTTAATGGCAGAATAGTAGCGCGAGTTCTCGTGATATTGTGCAACGGGCCCCAAACTGTAATTGTCGTCAACCTGTCACCTATAGCACTTTCGAATCATGATCATTAAATAGCAACGTACACGAAAGACACATTAGCAATGATTTGTAGGGCAAAGAACTGGACAAGGCATAAGTGGCGTTAACATCAACAATACGATTAAAGCCGTACCAGGGAGACGCAAAGAAGGAACGGTGTTGTAGTCAGAAGAGCGAAACGCGTGGCGCTTTTATCGAGACGGTACTCTTGAAGCAGGACAGCGAGGCCACTCAAAATGAAAACTGAAAAAGCCATTAGTTTAAAAATACGTTTTACAAAACTTGACTCACAGATCGAGAGACCAAGACCAAGGCCGCCGTAAAATGGACCAAACAGGCGTATGGGCCGGTCTTCTCGACCACTGGAACCTTTTTCAAGATCCTTCTTAGACTTAGAGGGACGTTTCTTTGATAGTCTCCAACTCCATTTCGACTTTGTCGGCTGAGGCTCTTCTTTAGGTGCTGTTCCTTCTTTCCCAGCAACGACGGCGGCTACGGCATCAGTAACGGCAATTGGCTGATGTACGCCCTTCTCATTGAGATTAACGTTCGAGGTCGTTGTTGAAGGAGCGATGGAGGTGGTCGTGGATGTGACAATGGAGCCAGGGTTAGTACGGGAACGCCAAACGAGCTTCATGATCTTCTCCTCGAACTCCGCGCATAAGGGCACGATGTGGTCCAGATCGTCTGACCAAACGATCAGAACACGTTCATCACGCTACGCGGTTTTATGTTCAGAAGACACGTAGCAGTAGAATGGTAGATAACGTACAATGAAAGCTCCACATTGCTCTTTGTCGGCCTTGGGGAGATGGTTCACTGACTCGAGCACTTGGATGCGAGTATCGACGTCGATGTATATGGCTCCGGCATCGTCGGAGCTGAGAAATGGGTGAGCATATAACTCAAAAAGTTATGAAGCATTGTCTCACGTACACAGTAGCAAGAGCTGAATGAACAGCAGCACTGCGAATCTTGACGGCAACCAATGGGTTCAAAGAGCGTACAGCGGCTTCAAAAGGCGCCAAATATGGGTTCTCGTAGGGGAACACGCGGAACTGACCTGTGTCTACTCGCAAGCAGACGCCAGCGGAAATGTTCTCCTCGGACGGTTTAAACCAGGCATCGCCCTGAGTCTACCAGAGCAGTCAATATCGGCTATATCTGGACCTATTGCAATGGGTGACGACGTACTGAACGAAAAATCCAATGCAAGACAGCATCAAAGGAATCATAGTCCATGATACCTGATTATTTAGGACCAACGAGAACAAGAGAACGCCGAGTCGTAATATAGAGTAACGGACCCAAAGGTAAGAAAGATCGGAAGCAGGGAGTTTAAAAGAGATCCCACAAATGTGTGTGAATCAGACGTTATCATTATTCGCTAAACACACTCTTGCGGACGTGACTTCTTTCCGTCCAGACTCCAGGGAGCTCCATTTGTAAATCTGAACTCCCAGATTCGGAACGAGAGATGGGGTTGGTGGCCGGCAGGCTGTACACACCCAAGGTGACGGGAGATGAGAAGGAGAGTGACAGTTCGGTACGGGGAAAATTGCCTCGGCAACAGCACGGTCAAAGATAGGTACAGCAACACATGTAATTAGACAGGTTCCTCGAATAGACGCATTTGTGTCCATTATCCGCCTTCCCGCCATAAGATCCTGATCGCATTATGTATCGGGAAACGATCCCAAAATGATGAACCAACACAGGCTGATCTCCCGGCGAAAACAACTATGGAAGGAAACACCACTGATTAAAGTGGATGGTGGCATTTGCGAGCTCTACATGGAATACTCAAGGCATACGGCATACAGCTAGAGTTCAGGAAAGGAAGGTAATCTTGGCCGCCGAGCTTTTCGAGTTCGCATGATGATTGCTATTATCTGAAGCAGAGCTTTCTGATGCCTGGCATTTGGCATCATAGAACGAAGCAGATAGCCCTCAGCCTTGGGATCCAGATTCCAGTCATGCCGGGATCACATGGATTGGATAGGATTGCTCAGGGAGATGCGAGGGAGAGGATCACTGCGCGGGGCGCAACAGTCAAGTATTGACATCTACGTGTGAGAATGAACTGAACAACGTATGCATCCGTTCAGATAGCAGCAATTCCTGTCAATGTTTCAAACTTGTCAGGCCATTATTTTCTCTTGTTTGGCAACAGCTTCCGCTCGCGTTGCCCCGGTCCGCGGCACTCGCTATTCAAAGTTTCCAATGCTTGTTTAATGCACCGGCGCCTCATTGGTCACCCTTTTGAACTGTGTATCACTTGAAGCTTACTTGTCAGCGGCACAAGCTTCTCAAAAAATTCTCCGACGACTTCCAAATTGCACGAACACATGCTCCCCCACCTGGCCCAAACCTACTACTACCTGGTGCTTGTCTGGCTGCATCGGCAACTAAGCCCTCCCGAAATTACAGGTCCCAAAGACCCAAGAAATATTAATGAAGTATTCATGAAAGCTTGAATACTAACTGGGCATCTTTGAGCCTTAATGCCGGTAGCCTTGAGATCGCTTTGTATTTTTGTCAATTCATCATTTCTGAATTCCAGATTCCTATTGAAATCTCGTCTCTTGTGACTTGTCTAACTCGACTGTGTCAACTGCGGCTTCGAGCTTTGCGCTATCTTGCCTTCAACGTCCAATAAGCTACGAATTTTGAGCAGCAAATTAAACTGAGCTGAGTTTCCAGGGTTGATTGTAACATTAATGCACCCCGTTCCAGGAACCTTGAATTATGATGCGCGAGCCAATGCTGTATGGCGCCGCCACTGGTCACTGGTCCCCACCTTGGGCTACACAAAGACTGCAATAATTGAACTTGCCCTTGAAATCGGATGTCGCATCCCTGCGAGCGGCTTTTGTGAGACTGTGTTAATTGGTACCTGCCCGACCTTGCCTCACCGGATGACACCATATCTATCCCCCGATTTGAATATAACGCTAGCATCAGGGCCTCGGCATCTTGGCTGTATTAATTCACCTTGTCGACGATTTTCCAAGGTTTATTTTAATTTTTTGAGACGCTCTACTTCTCGTGTTTTCTACACTTTATTTACTGGAAGAAGCCTTGATATAATGGAACGTATGTTCCAATGTGAGGAGGAGGCATACTCCATATAATGGTTCAACTAATCTGAACGGATTGCACTCCTTTCCAGCCCTGCGTTTTGAACTAATTTTGTCTGATACGGATGGTCTTAAGTGTGCACACTATAGAACAGAGGCTCACAGTACTAAGTACTGAAATATTTATTAACTTGGAGCTGCTCGTTGCCTTACGGACAGGGGGTATTTCAATGAATTACTGTCGATCCGGTGCACTAATGAAATGCGGCTGTGGGCACGTAATATGCGCCCAGGATGGCGTTGGGACAGCGCTCAAAGGTACAGGGGCACAGCCTTCCGACTCGCATTATGTCGTCATTTTAGATCAAGTCTAGTATAAATGGACCGTGGCGCCTCCAGACTACCCTGTACTTCACCGTATAAAGCTGGACGTTAGCAAAAATTGTTTTCTGGCTAATAAATTGGGCCCAATGTTACTTGTAAAATATTTTGATCAGACTATATGAGCTCCGTATCTGTCTACCTACACTGTTGTTGTAGGACCACAGGAACTAGGAAGAGGTAATACATGGCCGCGGACTTTCAAATCATTCACGTGTAAAAAGTCAATTCCGAGCCCCGACTCCGGGGACTAACTCCAAGCAAGTTCAAATTTCGTCGACCACAAGTACGAGGCGGTGCAGCAGCTGCTTCTGTACCCTCCTACGTTAATCGACAATTCTTCCTGCTCATAATATGTAGGAAGTGATTCCGCCACTCTCGGAGCCAGATGTCCGCCTTCTGGAATCTTGAGTCAGAGAATCTTGAACCCAAAATCCATCAAATCCTGTTATCGGGCTGCATGGGTGCAAAATGACTTGATTTGTCCGGCTTTTTCTGCCTGTCTCCCAATGGTCCTCGAGTTGATGTATCATTGCGCCGTTCCACGACGGATGCCAGCATCGGATGGCACCATCTTTATGGATATTCTTGGATATGTTGTTTTGTTCTGGCTTCGCTTGATGCTTGTACCTACTGTTCCTTGACAGAAGCACGGAGGTGACACTGACAGATATGCAGTGAGTTGGCAGACGCCCTTAAACGTATACGGCGAGGGCGATCAGCCGTTATCAGCGGTCATTTGTCCTCGTAGGTTCAATAGACCCGCTTTATACAGATGTAGCTCAAACTTGCGGCGCCACAAATTATAAACGAAGTCTTTTAACCTGCAATGGTACTCATGACCATGACAGATAGGTCGAGCTATAGGACGATATCTAAGGTGCCAATACATCGACCATCGTCTCATCAACTGAACATGCCGTAAGTTCACAAGGGAGATCAACAACACGTTGACGTTCTTACCCCCTCCTTAACTCCCAGTCAGACACAAGGACAGCAGTGGGTTACGCAGAGGGGCTTAATTGAGTGACATGCCAGCCCTACGGAGGTATCTACGGAACCTAATTCCTCGACAAGCTTCGATCAAGAAGATTCGGATGTACTTCAACAGATCGATTCTGCCGAGTTACAGATACATCGTGGCCAGGTACAGCAGAATATTTGTTGGCACGGATGGACGGACGTGTATCCATCCGGGCAACACTTCGAAGCACTTAATTATCAACGCCAACCCACGCCTGTCTTATATCATCACCCATTGCCGTGCGCTATCTTCCAGGCTCGCCAGGTCCCCACTTGCTAACTTCCGTGCTCATGTCGAAGTCGACTCACAGCCAAGCCCAGGACAACACGACGAAGGTCATTCCCCAATTCTTCGTACAGGGGTCCAACGATGTTGAGCCTGAATCGCACCCTCAATCCCATTCTCGCACGACGTCTGGCGCCATTTCTTACGTTGAAACCCCTCCCATAACTCCTCGCACAACTTCATTTGTAACTCCAACGAATCCATTTTCGCCTCCCGAAAGTATCATTAGCTTTGGTTCCAGCGCGGTAGACTCGCCCGCGCAAACACCCGGCCACCATCCGCATAACAATTCCAGTTCTCACTTTCCTTTTCCTGATGCCACCCCTAGAAGTGGTGTGACCTCTAGGGCCACTAGCGTCGCGGATTTGGGTCGTTTCTCGGGGAATTTCAGTAGTCGCCCGAGCACTGCCGATTTCCAATCCAATCGTGGATCAACAACACGTCTTAGAGAGGCGTTTGCTTCTCCCCCTCCGCGACCCCTCACTATGATGAGCGTCGCACCTGTTGCAAAGGTTGAGCGTGCTCGGCCCAAATCTACGATGTTAGCAGCCAAAGGAACTCTCGAGAAGCCCTGGATCGAAGAGCGCGATCCTTACAGTCGCATTGCATACTTTATTACCTATGGTGTCATGCTCATTGGAATTGCCTGTGGTGTGGTTCGGTGCTATACTGGATGGAGGGATGTTCCCCTGATCAACAGTAACCTCTGCCTCGTCTTAGATGAGAATTTTGACTCAGAAGACGGCGTATTTGGTGACAACGGGAAATTCTTCCGTGAGGTCGACATGAGCGGATTTGGGTATGCATATTATTCTTATCCTTGTGTATGACGCTGAAAAGGGAGATAGGAATGGCGAGTTTGAGATGACCACTGCGTCAAGGAACAACTCCTTCGTGAAGGACGGCCACCTTTACATTGCTCCCACCCTCACTTCAGATAACCTCGGAGAAGCTGCCATAGTCGATGGTTACATTTATAATATTACCGGCTGCACTTATAACATCACTGGGGGCGTCGAATATACCGACCCATCACACGATGCTACAACCATCAGCAATGTCGTCTCAGACGCTGATTTCGATGTCGAGGCCTACACCAAGGCTTGCTCAGCTGTCAGCAATTCGACCTCTGGCTCCATCATAAATCCAATCCAGAGCGCTCGAATCAGCACCCGGAGGAGCGCTAGCATCAAATTCGGAAAAGTAGAAGTTCGGGCAAAAATACCTCGTGGGTACGTGTTAGGGAAGCCCAAATCATTTCGCTTGCTAATCTTTTTGTCAGGGATTGGGTGAGCCGAGCCAAGGAGGCCAGCGTGTGGCGTGCATTAACTTTCTTGTCGCGTGTTTTTAGCTGTGGCCTGCTATTTGGATGCTGCCTGTTGATAACAAATATGGTGCATGGCCCCTGAGTGGTACGTTAACCTTTCCTTCCCTGTCGAGTGGCGTTGTAGGCCGATGCTGAGCCTCCTTCCCTAAGGCGAAATCGATATCATGGAAGCGCGTGGAAATGGTCCCGATTACTCCAAACAGTGAGTCTTTGGTTTCTGGGATTTATGCTGGAATACTTATCATCTTTGCAGAGGTACAAACTGGGTTCGGGCGTCTCTAAACTGGGGACCTCTGACCTGGCTCAACGCTGTGGCAAAGACCTACGGTGCGTGGCCCCTGAGGCGAGGTTCCTACGACACCGATTTCCATACATATGGCCTTGAGTGGACCGAGGAGTTCATGTACGCTCGATTCGCTCGCCATGGCTCCTTACAAGCCTAACTTGCGATTCTCATTTAGCCGAATCTACGTTGATACTCGCCTGCACCACATGATGCCTGTGCTCAAGCTCAACAAGCAGAGCTTCTGGGAGCGGGGGGACTTTCCCCCTGTAGTGCAGAATGGATCACAGTCGATTATTTTGAACAACCCGTGGGTGAATGGAACCACTGCTGCGCCTTTCGACGAGTGTAAGCCTAACGGTATTGGCTATGCGATGAGCCGCTAATCACGCATCTACACCTTCATAGCATTCTACCTCATTTTGAACGTGGCTGTTGGAGGGACGAATGGATGGTTCCCAGACGGTGCTGGAGATAAGCCGTGGCTAGACGGTTCGCGCAGTTAGCCACCATCGCCTTCCTTGCTGTTCGACTTCTTCCTAATCTGCGTCTTAGATGCGATGGCTGACTTCTGGAAGAACAAAGACAAGTGGCTGCCTACCTGGCCTACCAGTGTTGAGGATCGCGCCATGGTGGTGTACGTGTTTCTTTTTTCTCAAGACAATTTCGAGGGTGATTCGAACACTATCTTCCCTGACAGTGATTCCGTGAAAATGTGGCAAAAATGCTGATCACATCTGGAGCGATTGGTTACTTCAAGGAAGAGCACTTTCTTCGGACACTTTTTGGACAATCTCTGTCATTTTTCGTTTGCCTGTTGCGCATGCGGGCTTTCTTAGTCTGTCATACCATATTACACATGCACTCACTCATTAATGACCCCGACTCGACTACACAGCTGTCGATCATAAACTATTGCACTCTAATAATCTACCATCCACTTCTTACTCCTTGAATAAACGGTGGAAGGCTGTTCATATTCCATGTTCCATGTCCATATCAGGAGCGAAAATGCGGGTGCAGATGTCAGAGCCTTCAATCAAGGAAGAAGATCCTTACTGCTTCAAGGGGCTCTTTCCCAGGTCACTACAGCTGTAAAGATGAAGATGGGTTCAGTGGCGACAAATTGCGCTCACGGATGAAGTTCTAAGTCCAAAGTCTTCGATATTATTTACCATCACATATCTCGTGTACGATACCTCAAGTCACACGAAAATTGCAGGCGGATACAACCATTTCATAACCGATAGAACCCCTGTGCGTTTAGCTTGTTTAGTTGATAATGCTGATCCGACCTCGATTCTTTGATGGGCTGGCCAGGTTTTCGCGCGTGCTGGGGACTTTCGTAGCTCTTCAAAGCCAATTGAGACGCTTCTACTGTGCGCCAGGTGTGCCAGGCAGGATTTCAAGTCTGATGTACAAGTTCGGTAGATTCCCAGCTGTTAATATCTGTGGTTCTTGGTTTATTTGTCATATCCTTCCTGCTTCGACGGCCAGTCGATGGCTATTTTGGAAATTTCGTCATAATTTCACTTAGATTACTTGTTTTCGACTCAAAATTATGTTTTTCTCGGTTTCTTGCCTATGTTTCTCTGATTTCGAGGACTCACGCGTGGAGGAATGTCACTGCCCGACACGAGAATCGAGATGCAGCCACCGTCGGTGCTTGCAAGATGTGATTGTGCTAGGGCTTCCAAAACAAAATCGCCCTTGCTCTCAATAGAAGCTCCATCCGAACAGACGAAATGAAATAATAAAGATGTTTGTGTTACATAATCTCCTACATACTTTTACCCGAAATTGTGTTTTCTGACATACCAGCAACATATCAGTTCCGAAATTGGAAGAAAATGTGCGTATATTATACTCAAAAATCCCAGAATAGCCATCGAAGCAGGGCGGTTACCAAGAATCGACAGCTGGGAATCTCTTGAAATCCTGCCTGACACACCTGGCGCACCGTACGCTTCTGAGCCTTCATTCACCCAAAATGCAGGCCGCAAGGGTGCAGGTTTGGTCTAGGATATTCCAATTTTAGAACTCGATTTGTATGACTGGGACTCAGCTTGGAACTCGATTTGCATGACCAGGCA
>JABCKO010000091.1:0-25706 GCA_018855915.1 Tephrocybe sp. NHM501043
TTTGAATATATATTTGTGCTCATCGTGGCTGACACTGAGCAGAGGGTGTGAGGCAGGAGGGAGACAGCGGCGGCATCCACTGACAGTGGCGGATAATGTTGATGGCAGCCATCAGCACTGATCTGACAGCGCCCAACAGCGCCCCCGGCATACTCTGACAACCACCTCAGAAATCCTCAAAGTCCCCCACATTATCCAGTCATAATCTGTATCATAGAGAACTAACATATTTCATTCAACTTAGAGGTGTAACTACCTACCTAGTTACGCCTCTAATTAGAGGGGAAGGGTGGGACAGGCAGGTAACTCATCTCTATGATGCGCTCATGTAGAATTAGGGCAATCCACAAGTTTACTTTACGCGTCGTGCAAAACAGCTCAGGCATGGGAATATGCAGCTGTAATCATCCGCTCCTAGACCCTACTCAGAAATCCTAGATGGATGAAGTCAGTTGCCAATAGCTGCATGGGAAAACTTGATGTCTAGCACTTTGTGAAGACATACGGCAAGTGGGCACAGGGTGGACTATCAAGACAACTTGGGGAGGTAGTGGTGGCAAGAGGGAGAGCCCTCCAACACGATGGGTTTTAACGTGCGATCGGGCTTCTAGAAGACTGACTCATCACGGTTCTCAAAGATATCTAGACCGGACTCAATAAATATGCTCTGTTACAAATTATATTATATTATTCTCTGATATAAGATCCTGAACACAATGTGAGTGAGCACGATTAGAATTCGTGTACAGTAGTACTTAGATGCATTCAATATCAGCAAGAGTTGCGCGATCTCCTCAGGTGACTGCCATTGCTGTACACGTGATGACGCGTTTTAGGATAATACGCGATTGTTGCGACATATATTCCCCAAAGAAAGCAAGACCCCAATGTGGTTCGGTCAAGGTATAGTGATCTTATGGTATCCATTCATTTCCCCTCCAGCCTGTCCGCATTCTCATTCTCTTCATCCTGGATTTGCATTTCCTTGCAGACCCAGCATATGATCTGTTGTATTGCTTCAGTCACTTCCTCTGTGCTAAGAGGCTGGTTGACCGGAGGGCAGTGCAGAAACAAGACCTGGCTGTTTCTGCGTCTTTCATAAGGATTAGCGGTACGCTTAGCTTCAGCGAGGGAACAGTAATATATGTAATCGTTGAGGTAGTGGCCAGCATCCATGGAGGTATAGATTTGCTTAGCAAATGTGGTCAGCGCTGGAGCAGAAAAGGGAGATCTGTGGTAGGGACCGACCTCAATTCCAGATTGCTTGAGTTCCTGGACCAGCCTCGTGACATCGATTTCGGTCGGAAGCTCGTCAGGAAAGGCTTCGTATTGAACGCCAAACCCGCGAGTTGGTCGAGCAGAATTGTCGGATCCAATGTGTTCGACCATTTCCATGCCCAAGCGTTCTCTTTCCAGATTTTCTGCTGCCAGATGGTCGTCAGGCCTGCGACTGAAATCCTTCGGTGAGGAGCGGGCGAGGGACGCGAGCTTTCCGTCTGCATCTTTCATATGATAGCCTAGCTTATGACCTTGTCTTTCCATCCTGAGTGGCCCACGACCTGCGACGCCGATGTGGAAGATAAAATCGTAGCCTGTTGCTGGGGGCGGTGGAAAGGACGGTTTAGCGTTGGGAGGAAGTACCGGTGGTCGTGCGTGAAGACCAGGTACGACAGCGAGGACAGCATCATAGGAGACAGGGATCTCGAGTGCAGAGATGTGGATTGGGCGTTGGTGGGTTGGGGTGATGATGGTGTCGTGAAGGGGCTTCACGGCCAACCAGGACGGATTCACTTCATAATGATGGAACGGCTGAGCTTCCCCGGAATTAGTGATTTTCCAGCTGTGTGCCGAGCACAACTCGACTCACACCAAACCCCGTAACGAGCACACAGAACGTCGCGTCCTTAGGCGAATCTCTGGGAACAATGGGCATGGCTATCGATATCGGAGCTCAACAACGCTATCGAACCATCTACCTACCCTGATCCTCGCACGCACGGGCCAGCGCTCCCGGCCGGCCATCCCAGTCCTTGTCTCCATTAGCTTCATGCTCCCATAAACTAAGCGCCGCATCATCCCAGATCTTGTCTGCTATATCTCCTTCTTTTCGTAAAAAAACCTCCCCTTGGAACTGTATCGGAAGGTACGTATTGTGCACCGGGTGCCTAGCAAATTCATTCGTGATCAGCTGCCAGGCTTTCGGTGTTACAAATTGGACGCACGCGTAGCTCGGGTTGTACATGTAGCTTTTCCCGTAACCCAGGTCTTTCATCAACCCAGTCGGTGCATTTCGCATAGACATAGGGACAGGGATCGTCAAGTCTAATTTCGCCGCCGCCTCTGCGCGATTGTAGGCTTCATAGGCCCGCGTCGATTTCGGCGCCTCTGAAAGATATGCAACGATATGAGCTAGATTGATTCGACACTCTGGCATTCCTATTGTTTGGCAGGCTTGCAGTGCAGCCATAGCCTGTGTAGATTCAGTCCAAATATCAATGCTGATCGCCATGGCTGCCAAATAATCCTACCAGTGGAAGTGCATGTTTGTCTGCCAAACCGATATCTTCACTAGCACAGACAACCATGCGACGTGCTATGTACATCGGATCTTCTCCAGCAGTGAGCATTCTTGCGAGCCAATACATGGCTGCGCTTCCCTGAGATCCTCTGACGCTCTTGTGCAGTGCAGATATCATGTCATAGTGGCTTTCGCCAGTGCGATCATATGAAGCCGATACAGATCGCTTGAGAGCAGCCAACAATGTCCCCTCTGGCGTGTCTTTCGCCGACTTAATGGTTAGTTCGAGAAGGGACAAAGCAGTCCTAGCGTCTCCCGTAGCTAGCGATGTGATGCTCGAAAGTATCTTCGGAGTCAGCTGGGGAAAAGAAACGTTGGGAATTCCAGTGGCGTCAGGAGAAGATTGAGGCGGTTCCAAAGATGATGGCTCAGAGTCCGTCGAAGCATAGCTGTCTCCGAGGCGTTCGACGGCATTGGTAAGGACTGTCATTATTTCATCGTCGGCCAATTTCTCAAGCACAAATACTCTGCAAATCTGTCAGCGAACGAGTTTTTAGATAACGCTGAGCTTACCGGCAGCGACTGAGCAATGCACCTGTCAGTTTGAAAGAAGGGTTCTCTGTCGTGGCACCTATGAGCTGAAAAGTTCATATCCAGATCTGCATATGGCTTTATGTACACTAGATGAACACACCTGTATGTATCCTTGTTCAACGTATGGGAGAAATATATCCTGAAAGTAGCTGAGTTAGAGGCTAATATGACTCTGATATATATAGTCTAAGTACCTGCTGTGATTTATTGAAGCGATGGATTTCGTCCAAGAACAGTACAGTTTTCCTGCATAGTTATGTCAGCTGGGTTTCTGGTAGCTTCAACTTGCCCTTGCAAGCTCTCACCTTCCCGTCAGCGCAAGCGCGTTCTTTGCTTCTTCAAAAGTTGCGCGAACGTCGTTGATGCCTACGATAGTTGCACTGAGCTCCTTGAAGACGCAGTCTGCTTCTTTCGCAATTAGTCGCGCTAAGGTGGTCTTCCCACAACTGTATATGACACGCGGTCAGCGAAGATTCCGACGGGACATCATCATCCTCTTACCCTGGCGGACCCCAGAATATTATTGAGCCAGCGTCAAGGGTTTTCATGAGCAAAGAGTCATGCCCAGTCAGATGGCGCTGTCCAACAAAGTCGGATAACGCGTTCGGCCGGAGCTTTTCTGCGAGGGGTGCGGCAGCTTCGAGGTGAGCAAGCCTGCTTCGCTTTTGAGGTGGACGCGTCGTCGTGTCTTCGCCAGATGCCCGTTTGTTTGTTGGTGCAGAAGAATGGGAAATGCCTGATCGAGAAGGAGTCTTCTTGACGGCTTGGCTGAAAATTGGAGCCATCGCGATCGGGCTTGAAGGGATGGCATTAGATTTCCTCTGGTTAGATTTCGTTCCTCCATATTGTGACGTAGAAGAGCTGCTTGACGCTTGAGAAGATACGTCAACATATTTCTCACAAGAACTGTCGATGTGGTCGTTTATGGATTGCGCAGCGACGCGCTGGGAACATATCGGGCTTCACGACGCGCTCAGCAGACGCCCAGGACAGGCTGTTATCGAGCTCGTACCATGTTACTAAGGGCTATTGTTAGCACAGTGAGTAGCAGAGGCGTTCTGTGCCAGCACCTGTCTTTGTGGACATTGTAGCTGACGGGGTAAAAACGTTGAAGAGAGTAAAAGTATTTAATTACGTCATCAATATACACCTGGAATGAGTCTGTGTGGCACACGTTCAGCCCAGTTAGCCCATTGCTCCCCAAAAGCCTCCGACAAGGCTTTGTCCTCCTTGTACATCCGTACTAATAGTCCAACAATGACGACTGAGACCACAAGTAGATAAATCATCGCAACCCCCTGTCCGATTGCTGTATTCAGAGGCCCGCACTCTCGTGCCCATGATCCCTGCCTCCACTCAGCGCATGACCACAACTTCAACTTTAAACGACATACCGAGCCCGCGTGCCAGATTACGATGCCAACAACACATAGGACAACTCCTAGATACCCCGGATGACGGACGATAGAGTAGGGGCCAGTGGTCACGAGTTTGTGGTCGGTCCTGAGGCTCATCTCGAAGGTGAACAAGTGTCCCAGTTCACGATAACACCTGTGTCGTATAAAACCCCCAAGGCCTGTTAGGGCCACACCCATGATGAACAGGGGAGACATGTTTATTTCTCCCTCTGTTCCATCGGTTACCAGTGTTGACAGAATGTCCTGGGACACCTGCAAGTGTGGAATGCTGCTGGCCACAATGACCGTCGTTTCTCCAATGGCAGCCGACCAACATATCAGCTAATTTCAGCAGATTAAGACTGACACAGATTTTCCTGTGAATAACCCGTACCTTGACGAGAAGGGGTCCGGACCGTTGTTTTATCAAATGCTCCATCCTGGACGACGGCAGCATCTCTTCCGGAAATGCCGGAGGGTTTGGAGCAGTTGTAGTGACCTGGAGGCCAATCATGGCTACTAAAATGCAAGGTATTTTCAGTAGCGACATAACACAGATTGGATGGGCAATATTAGAGTAGAGATCAAATGCCTCCGGCTTTTTGTAGATTCCGGTTTATCAGAGAAGCATCTACACCAGAATGCGTCCATGGACGCGCCTAGTGTGCGGTGGCGCACCGAAAACACCGGGTTACGGGTCCAGCAAGGGCATACCGCGGGAACACAGCGCTCAGAATGCTTAGGCAGTGCGGACTGAGCTGAATGTGGCAAACAATTTCAGGAGTTCCGAGCTATAGAAACCTTCCTTCCGAGGTTGCAAATGATAGGGCCACCAGAAGTCCGAGTAGTTCGGTGTACGAATTTGCAATGAACGTCAGTTCCGCTTGAGGGAGGAACAGGATGACTTGCGATAGTTTCGGGATGGGCGTCAGGTAAGGTAGGCTGCACAGCACCACAGGGCCCCCTTTCATTGGAAGTTAGATTGACTCTTTAAAAGATGTCATATTCATATCATGCGTCGGTAAGTCAAGCCGACAAGCTCGTCGGTTGCAAGCGTTAGCCGCAAGGCTTGGCAGTTCTAAAGCAGCTCACGTTGAAATATGTGTTTGCAAAGCCTGAAGGTCGGTCTATTATTTATGTAGAACATCCCATGACACCCAATCCACCTCTTGACCGTTCCAACTTAGACAGATTCTGGACCAGCAGTTCAGCACATACATGTCAATTGGGAAGGAGATACGTACGTTGCAGAGCACTGTTGAGTTTCGTGACGCGAGACTGGACGCTGAGGTCGATGGTCTTGTCGCCAAAGTCGACGATTATGCCACCCAACACTGAAGGGTTAACCTACATAATAAAGCGGTCGCTCAGAAGGGCAAAGAGGCACGTCAAATGGAAACGTGCCTTGTTGGTGATCTTCAAAACCTTTGCCTGTTGACCAGCCTGGGACGATTTGAGGGTGGTCTCGAGACGCGACAGGACAGCTTTCTCCAAGGGGGTTGCGGACGTGACGATGACATCGAGTTCGCCTCTGTATTGTGCAACGAGTTCGTTGAAGCCTTCAATGACGCCTTGGGTTTCTCCGAGCCTGCCGTTCTCAGACAGGACGGAAAGGAGATTTTTGGTGGTTTCTGAGATGGCATCCTTCTTGGGTGCTGTGCTGTCGAGCTTGGTGAAGAAGGCGGAGAGGGCGGTTGCACGCTCAGACGCGGAAAGAGTGGGGTTACTCAGGAAAGAACTGATGTCGGGCTGAGTAGCGATGGCCTTGGAGACGAGGGTGAGGTCGGTGTGGACCTTAGTGAGAGCCTGAGGGGACTGCTTGAGGGCAGCGCCATAGACGGCGTTGGAGTATTTGAGGGCGATGGCAGAGGCAGCGCGACGGCCCAGGCTAGGGGCGACGACGGCTGAGCGGCGGGCAGCAGAGAGTAACATGGAGATGGTGGAGGACGGCGACGACAGCGACGACAGTCAAAGAAAACACAAGTCGGACTACGCCGGGTCGAATCACGTGTCCATCATAAATTTATGCGGTGCGGCGTCCACGGTGGTATTATGTATGAAGTAGAAGGCGCCACTTGTGTGCTGCGTGCTCCACTGCTCTCTCTTGAGCGTCCTCTTAGCAGGGACTGTGTACGACGAGTTGTAACACGCCGTGTGGAACCGTCACTCCTTGTTCTCACAAAAAGAACAATAACCTTTGGTAATTAACTCCGGACAACAGCTCCATGTACTTATTGACTGACCTTATTAATTCACAGCCTGCATATCTTCCCCACGCCCCTCATGTCCATCCTCTTCTCGCTCGCCAGGCTGCGAGCCTTGTTTTTCTTTCTCATTTTCTTCTCATCCTTTTCTGTAGCCAAAGAGAAATCACTCTGTGCGTCACTGCCCACTAGCGTCAACGCTGCTCATTGATTTCTTTGTCCAGTCACTTCATCTGTTACATACTGCGAACCGCCAGAATCCCTCCTCGTACAGCAGTTCGACATCGCATACTTTGCAAAGAACGAGTCCATTTCCTTCAACGTTTCGGTCGCCAGTGTTGTATGTTGCTCCGCAGCACCTTCATCATCTATTTATAACGCGTCTTTTATTCCCAGCAAGCAAATGTCAATGTTACCGCCAATCTCCTCCTCAATGTATACGGCATTAACGCCGTCAACATAACTCTGGACCTCTGCAACATCTTTGGTGGCGCACTATGTCCTCTTCCCATGTACAACTTTACGGGGTCCGATTCAATCTCTCTCCCAAGTTCCCTTGGCGTGCAAGATAGAATCCCAGGCATTGCCTTCCAGGTGCCTGATCTGGAAGGCGTTGCACAACTCGTCTTGGCTGAGGTTGGCACCGGTAAAGTCAAGGCTTGCGTCCAAGCAACCTTGTCGAATGGATGGTCAACGCATCAGAGATCTGTAGAGTGGGTCACTGGTGGAATTGCGATGGCTACCCTTCTTTTGGCTATCTGGCATTCATTCTACCCAGAGGCCATTTTGCCTTTTAGGTTCATGGATATGCTATTCCTCTACCAATCCATCGCATCATCGTCATTCCTCAGTCTCAATTATCCTTCTACATATCGTGCATTCACACTCAACTTTGCATGGGCAATGGGTCTCTTCTCCACCTCATCAACATCATCCTTCCAGCCATCCATCGACCGAATGCGCCATTTGACTGGTGGCAACCTAGCAAACGCCACGTCGGCATCTGCAGTGGGGTTCGTCAACAGGAAATACAGTCCGTACAACCTAATCGGCTCCACCACTCAGACTGTGTCCCGGAGGACGGCCAATTATTCGGCTGCTTGGACCAAGCTCCTCGTTGCCAATGTTCCTACGTCGGTCCGTTCTGTTCTTATCTCTGCAACCCAAGATGGAGATGTCCAAACTGTGACGTCCACCTCATCTAATGTCCTTCAACCCGGCATACCCGTCTATGTGAACACTCTACACATCGCCACAGCCAATGCATTCATGACCGTCTTTCTTTGCTCCCTCATTCTTATTGCCGGTGCATTGGCAGTGTTCTTGTTGGCCTTTATCTTGTTTGCTCTCCTGGGCCGCCTCCGGAAGCAAGACGATAAATACAAAGCTCAGCTCAGATCAACATACCTAATTTTTGTCCGTGCATGGAGCATACGACTTGTAAGTATTTTATCTACTTCTCAAGGAATTTCGCCTTAATATCTTGACTTAGACCCTTTTATTGTTTTTCCCCATCACTATCTTTTCTTTTTACCAATGGACACTCAAGGACTCTTGGCTTTCGATCCTGCTATCCGTCATCGCGTTCCTTGCTCTCCTCCTCACTGTATCGTACTCCACTTTCCTAGTGTTCCGCTACGCACGTCGTGAAGGACGTGATGCTCTCTTTACAAACACAGAGCAACTAGCATCCAGCGGCCCTCTATACGGCCGGTATCGCGTTTCTCGCTTCTACACTTTCCTCCCTCTACTATTCGCTGTATTCCTGAAGGCCATTTTTATTGCCTTCGCTACAGGTAATGGCGAAGTACAGATCGTACTGATGGTCATTTTGGAATGCTTCATCCTTATCTCGCGTCTGATCCTCAGGCCGTATCGAACGCGAGGTGGCGACATATTCTCGACCTTCTTGGCGATCATTCGTCTCATATGCAGCGGCTTGATGATTGCATTTGTTGAACGCCTCGATGTTGCTCCGATTCCGCGGACGGTCATTGGCTTGGTGATCGCTGTCATCTTCTCCGTGACAGCCCTCATAACCTACATTAACCTAGTCCTCAACTCTGGTATTGACCGGTTTTGGAAGCACGGACGCTCGAAGTCTTCTATTCAATCATCTGGCAACACATCTACCTTCATTGAGAAGGGTTATGAATACACGGAGAAGGGTGACATGCTTAGCCCCTCGAGTTCGTCCAGAAACGTTTTGAGGCCGGCTAATCCGACACCAGAGAGCAATGATAACCTTTCCCCGCACGTTCTGCAGCCTTACCCAATGTCTCCAACGGAGACAGAAATCACAACTACCAGTGCCGACACGAGCAATAGAACATCAGGGACCATGACCGTTGGGTCTCTCCTCCCCCGTAGATGGTCTTTCTCACCATTGAACTCTCCAACAGGCTCGACACAGATACACGAGCCGCCATCATTCGCCTCACACTCCTCCAATGGCATTTCTAGACATTCCAACACGTCACCTTTGCAGAATGGGCACCCATAGATTTACACGTAGATATAGACCTCAACCGTCTGCTACCACATTCGCTACATTATATCCCTTTAATTATCTGAACTGTATCATATTGAACACAATCACACAAGTAGAGAGTTGCAATTGTCTATTTGCTTGTTTGGTGATTCGTTCAGCAAGAAAATTGGCATCAACACCAAATGCTCTTTCGGACTTCATGCTGGGCACCGCGTTGCAAAGGCGTATGGGCCCTTCCACGGATTCGAAGTGCTCAAACAGCAGCTGGGCAAGCTAATCCATATCCATTTCCTTCTGGTCGCCATCCCACCCCTCACCAAATCTTCCACCTTCCCAAAAATGCCTCTGAAAGAGATATAAAGTCGCGCTGTATGTATTCCAAAACCCAAGATAGTTGACTGGCTAACCTTCAACAGATTACGACCTTGTCCGAATCTACCACCCAGACAAGGCAGATGGATCGTTGTCGTCTGAAGCAGCTCATGCAAAGTTCCAATCCATAACTAATGCGTACGACGTCCTCCGGGGAAAGACGCCTGCCGTGGACTTCCCTTTCTCTTCCTCTTCACCACCCGCCGAGGATCATCGGTACCCAACCACGGCGGCGTGGAGAGCGCGTTCAAGACGCCAGGAACTGTATACAGGAAAGGACGAACGGTGGAAGGACCGCGTTATTTTATTCGGCCTTGTCGTCGTGAGTGGTGTTCTTCTCACAATCCACTCAGCGTTTTTGATCAGGTGTGGCACATAGACAGTTGCGATACTCGTGGTTCAGGTGTTTTCAATGAGACGGCAGGCTTTGTCCGAAGCTGTTGCTCGTACTCGTCATTTAGATGTGTCTCATAGGCGACGGACATCTGCAAGCGTTGCGTCGTTAGACCCAGACGACCCAGATCAACGTTTGGGCGGGTAAACACCGTCCCTCTTATTTTATCATAGCCAGTTTGGCTGCAAGTACAATTTTGTGTGCCCAATAATGATAGTAAATACCAAGCAAGATCTATTAGATTAGTACTTTAAGAGTCCTAATGCCCTGCTCAGAAGTATAGTCCACTCCATCCCCTAGACCGAACGTAGATTTGGTCGACGCCATTCTGGTCTCCTACCCAGTGAGTCCACTTCTGGCTGTCCTCTTCATTGGGGACGTCGGTGATACGTTGGGCTCCTGTTATAGTGTACGACTTCGAGTCCAGCTCAATCCGGCCGCTGAATTCAGCCTCTTTGTAGTTAAGATACAGGTCGGCATTGCGAGATGACATGTGGACACTGTCAATTTGACGTTTGAACGCCTTGGAACCGGTATAGAAGACGTCAGTACGTCCTGCACCAGTGGTCGTTCTAAGTTCCACAGGAGTTGGATGCTCGGGATCCGAAGGGGCAACAGGGTGGATGCGGACATTCGTGACGCCGTCGCCACGCTGGGTGGTGACACTAGTGCTATTCACGAGGGCGACGTCGCCTACGATCCAACCGCGGATGAGTTCGAGGGCCATGTAGTCACCGCGAATGGATTGACTGGGGAGGATAAGGTTGTTCTTATCCATGGCGAAGAGTGTGACGTAAAAGGATTCCAGATCAATGTTGGCGCCAGCAGCGAATTGGACATGGGTGGTGGCATGCGACACGACGTGAAGTTTCTTAAGTGTAGGCGGGACGTACATGACGATATCAAAGCGCATGCACTCAGCCTCTGTACCTGGGCGGGGTGTTGTAACGACGAGACGGCTGTTCCTCACAGCACCATCCTCATAGTAGTCGGGGTAAACAACATCGACGTACTGAAGGAGCGACTCGTCGCCTGAGCGGAGTGTCATCTCGTACTTGACATCGATTTGGTCACTTGTTCCCTGAGCAATGACGAATGTGCCGACAGCGCTGCCTCGGATGTCGAAGGAGTGATCATGTTCGGGGCCTAGTTGGGCGGTCATGGTCACCTTAGTTCCGTTGTATATATAGGGAGCTACCAGGCAGCCGAGCGAGCTGCTGAACGCCGGCATAAGCTCCAAGCCAGTCGGTTTATCCTACAACAGGTTGATCAAAAAGCCGTGCAACGAGCTGGTAACACGTACAGAAACAGCCCATAGGATCAGTTTCACGGATTGCCAAAGGGCAATGCCAGCAACTACTATCCCGAATGCCTTCCAGAAAAGGGTACAACTAGGACATCTGTGAGTTACATACCCTCGTCGAAAGGTACAGGAATGTAACACGTACTCGAGTCCGCAGCAAACGCAACAACCCTTCTTGCGCCTGCGTTTGGACCGCATATCTTCATCAAGGAGACCAATACCGGCCTCATCACCGTCACGGCTTGCATACGACGGCGCTGCGTCGTGGAGTGAGCTGGACAGAGCGACTCTACCTTCTTCATCGGTCGACAGTGGGTTATCTGTCGAACTTGTCATCAGTCACAAAATCACGGAATAGCGGCGACGTGGTCGTACATTGCTCTTCCCAATATTGCTTGAGTTTGAGGGCGGTCATGACGGCGCCAATCATTCCAAAGAATGAAAGACTACGGCGGCTGTTTTGGCCCATGGTGAGCAGAGACAGGGAGGGATAAAGAGTGTGAGAGAGAAAGAATGGAACTTTACATAGGTCGCATCAATCAAATATGGTGCCTGACATGGACGCGTGGAGTTGTGGACGGCTTAAGTATGCCGGGGTAACGTCCTGTTAATCATCTCTTCCTTCCATGTACAACTTGAATAGATCTCCCAACAATGATAACATACACGAGGGTACATGTAGTTATTACATACAGACATGTCCATACCATAGAAGCTATTGTTACGCAAGGGCACCCTATTCAGCAGGCATGAGTTATTGCAATTTTACGGGAGATGATACGACGCACCATAGGATCCCACGGTGGGAGCACAACTGTCTTTCCAGCCTCGTATACCTCGACAAGAGCCTTGGGCACGTACGCCTTGGGTGCTACAATCTGATAAACAAATCTGCGCCACAGATTAGGGCTCGCTCCCTCGAAAGGCGCATCAACTTACTGTTCGAACCAGGCATCAGTCATGACAAAGTACCCCTTGTCGCCATTGGCATCCCCCCATGAGTTCTCAACCTTATAGCGCAGGGGCTTGTCATTATTGTCCAAGTGAACACCGGAAATGACCATGGCATGGGTCATGGCGGATTCGTTGACTTGAAGGCGGTCGGCTTTGGTCAGGCCGAGGGTGATGTCGAAGGCAAGCTCATATTGGAAAAGCGCTGTGTCCATAATGCCGCCAACTCCATCTGAGAATTTGCCAACATCGCATCCAAAGAAGACGGGATTGCCAGCTTTAATCATCTGTAAAGGTGTGAATCAGCGAGCAGAGCATTGTGTTACCTGAACTGACCTTGACAACAACGGCCTTGAGGTTCTCAATTTCAGTGTTAACGTCTATGACAATGGTTAGTCTTCGGAAATATGTCAATATAAAATGATTTACATAGGACAGGCCGAGCACCCCAGACGTTTCCAAGCTTGTCGACGGTGTAAAGTTTTGAATACGCGTTGCGGGGGTCGTTAATAAGAGAAAATGACTCGGAAATGGGGTAGGGCTTAGAGGCAAAAGCTTTGGAGAATTCAAGAGGAGTACCCTCCCATTTTCCAAGCTTGCCGTCGGCATCAGTGTATTCCCAAGTGAATTTCTGGTCGGAGGGGGGAGGGACGCCAAGTGTTGCAGTAAGGATGGTGTAGATCTCTTTGAGAAGACACTCCTTCTTGGCGCGGAGAGTCGAGACGACAACCTCCTTCGGGATGAAGGAAGCACGCAATGACAAAGAGAGACGACGCAAGATAAGCGCATGCTCGCGGAGTTTAGTCTTAACAAGAGTGTTCAGAGGACCGGAGAGAGACGAGTGTGTCGACTCGGGGAAGATGGCCTGAGGAACGAGGCCGTAACGCTCAACGAGGTTGACTGCCATATCCCACTGGCCACCATCGCTGACGAGGTCACCGGAGAGGTGATCGATGAGGCGGTCATCGACAGGCAGATCAGCATGCTCTATGGAGAGCTCGAGATAGTAGTTGGCCTTGTTGAGCTTATCCCAGAAAAAGAGATAAGACTGGTGACAGGTGCTGATGAGTACATGTGGTCGAATATATGACGAAATAACAATGTGGCTCACTTGTGATAGCTCAAAGTTACTAAGCCTCAGGGCCTTCATAATGGGGTAACGAAGGACATTAGTTGTTGCAAAGAGCCAGCAACGGCCACTGCTCTTCTGGTTTGTGACGGGGCTGGTCTTGAAGTCGATAACATTGTTAAATATGTGGACATCAACAGAACGAGCGATGCGAGAAGTAAGAGTGGTGGTGATATTCGAGTGCTGAAGAATGGTGCGGGCCAAAACAGTCTTGGGATCACTAGTAGCCTCTGACTCCCAAGAGGAAATGGTAGACTTGGTGAGAGAGCCGTCTGCAGAGAGGGGCGCCGCGACGTGAAGTGAAGCCATGTCGGCGATGAGGTCTTCAGCCAGGGCGTGTTTCTCATCGACTGAGGCAGGATTAATTTGCTTTGAAGGAGAGGAGCCCATCGTGGTTGACGTTGGTTGAAGGTTAGACTGCACAGACTCATTCTGAACCGATTTAAGGCGACGCAATGTTATTTAGTCGCGTGACTTAATCACACCGGAAGAGTAGCCGGTCATGCTCAGGGTCGCGCGCTGCCACCCATGCTCGCGACTCCCAACTTGGATGACCCAAATCAAGTACGTTCACCTTGTATTACCACCTGCTTGCCTTCTGATATACCCAGATCTCCTTTTGCATTCCTTTCGCACCTGATAATGAGGAAGAAATCCCATTTTCACCCCATGTGCACCAGAAACACGATATTCCAGAAGGAGAGAAACTTCGTATCGAGGCATACACCACCGCCTGGAGAAAATGTCTAGACCGTATCAAGGTTGGCACTCGTTAGGCTCACAACGCGCGCAGCTCACATCAAGGACTCTTCAGTCGATCGTTCATGCGTTGCACTCACCTCTTGCAGCCGACGTCCAGCATGAGATCCATTCATCATACAATAATCTATTACCTGGCCTGCCGTATCCAGAAATACCTGTCATTGGCATCACAGGTACGTTCTTGCTCTTCTCCAAAGAAACTGGCCTTCAAATCCTGCAAGATCCCACATCCAGTTCTACATTTCTTGAACAGATTGCGGCTAGCACGGATGCATTCGACTTGGATGATGCAAATGAGACCAGTGCCACTGCACTCACATCTCATCTATACTTAAATGACTGCATTAGTTTAGCGTCGGCCATGAAAAACCTCATTGCAGGCTTTGTTGATAGGCCTCACATCTTGGAAAAAGGTTTGAATGCGTTTGTCTGAACCAGAACTGTGCTTAAGTTTTCTTCCAGTAAGAGGACGATCAGCAGTGTCACTTGTTAGCTATGACATGGATATGCTTCTCGTCTGGTATACTGCTATTCGTGATGCCTATGGTGAGTATCATAACATCACAGCTCGGCAGCACCATATTAATACTCACCCAGATTTAGCGAGAGAACACCAGCCAAAACTGGTCATCATTTTACACGACTTTGAACAGCTTGATCCACTTATCGTGCAAGATATCTTCACCATCTCAAGGTATTTACTCCAACTCACGCCATTAGTGGTTTGACAAAGCCATCTGTTGGCAGCCTTTATATTCCTCGATTGCCTCTCGTATTCATACTTTCACTATCGTCTCCCGCATACCTGTCCTTCCTCCATTCTACCTACCCTAAGGCGACTCTGGCCCTACTTCGTCTCTCCACTTATGCGGTACCTTCTGGAGAAAAAGTTTTGGAGAAAGTGCTACTTGGGGTCGGTGGTCCAATCTGTTGAAGATAGTCCACACTTACACGCAGCATAGACATTTTTTGATATTGAATTTGAGCCTGACCTTATCATTGGCCCATCGGTATTAATATACCTAACCGATTACTACAATCGTCACAATCTGTCTCTAGATGCCGCTCTTAGCATCCTTCATGTGAGTCTCCATTGATTTTGTATCAGGAAATGCTCAATCCTGGATTTATAGCTGGCTCATATGAAGCACTTCTCCGGGGAGCCGTTGACTCTCCTCGTCAGATCCACACCAGCTTCCGACATTCTTGCACAGCAAAGTTCCTTCTCATTTGTTGAAAAACTCACCGCACTGTTGCAGTCTTCACAACTGCTTCCAACCGCTTCCAATTTGGAGTCGTCTAAACAATCGATGTCGTCTCTCATTTCCGCCATCGACGATGCGCGAACCGCTGTGTATTCTCGGGCGCGCCGTCTACGGGTTGGTTTCGGGATTGCGAAACTCGTCCACGACTTTATGATAGGTCAAGGATACAAAGGATTGGGCTGGGGAGATCTTAATATAGACGTTATGATACTTGCCCTGCAGGGCGGGTTAGGGCCTGATATTAAGTATCTGGGAGTCATGGTGAAGTGCGTTGTACTTGACTCATCCACCTTCATCGATACTGACGAATTGTCCAGGAAGCTACGAGCTACGCAACTTGCAGCTCTTTTCAGTGAGATGCACTCCTATTTTAGCTCTCTGCCGTGGGACGGTCGATCTGGGGAAGAAGAGGCACGTACGAACCTTGTGATGAATATCAATGCACTGCCGCCACAGCAGACGGAAGATAATGACGTGACAGGAGCTATCTCACAGATAGCTGCTAAGTTTGGAGATTGGCTAGTGAATTATCTCAAGCGAGTACCATTGCACTTCTTTTTTCATGGCTCTGGTCTAAATCTGGAGTAGTAATTTATTAGCTCCATTGGAAGACTCAACTCTTTGGTATGTCTGGTATACGGCCGCTTCTCCCTTTCCAGCCAATGTACGTACTCTGATTGCTGTTCTTGCATTGACGGTATTCATCAGACCAATTCTAGTTGATCAATCCCTCATTACGGGCAACTATAATAGCAGGTTTACTTCAACCTCACGATTTTGCAGACACGCGGCACAGAAGAGATGATGATCAAGCAGAACTTTCATTATGGGAGCTCCCTGACGCGAGCATCCTATTCCACCGTTATCTGAACAGTGGAAAGATGCTCAATTTGTATGACTGGTTCCTATCTTTCCAGCTGGAGCTGGAAACTCAGCGAAAGAACCTCAAGGAGCGAGCAGCGGTTAAGGCGAGGTCACTGCCCTCTTCGCCGAGGAAACGCGGTGAAAAAGACAAGGCAAAAGCCAGGGCTAGAGAGGAACATGAGAAGGAGGAAGTTATAGAAAAGTGGCATATGGAGCTTCAGGCAAGGTTTATGCAAGCGATGCAGGACTTGGATTATCTTGGCTTTATCAAGCATACAGGACGTAAAGCTGACCATGTACAACGTACTGTATTTGACATACAAGAGTAGAAGGGAACCCAGAATGGGCCCAAATGACTCCAAACATGCAACGATCCACAGGATCCCACATTTTGCCATCAATTCGAATGATGTTGTTTCACACTCGTACTTACTGTCACTGTCAGAGCCCATAAAGGTTGACGGGCACTCTTGAACGCAGGTTTGCTCGAACTTCAAATAAAGGAAGAGAACAACCATGTCATGTCTCATCAACGCCGTCGTCGTCCTTCTCGCAATAGCTGCTGGATTATACTCACTCTATATCAAACCCATTCTCACTACAGCAGGCATATGGCGCGAAATAGAACCCCGCGCCAACACGGACTGCACCGTTGTGCCTGAGCTTCAGGCTTGCGAAAGTACCCTCTTGAGTATTTAGCCTTGGTTCTAAAAATTCATTGACCTTTCTCCGCAGAAATCGTCTTGCACCAGCCAACAGGCCTCTTGTATCTTGCATGTTCAACACACTCTAGTAGGACTGCCTGGACTCCCGCTGCAGACCTTTTCGACTCAGAACATGCGTCCTTCGATGACTATGTTGCCACGTACGATCCCAGCTCAGGTCGTGTCACACGCCTCAAGTTTGTTCACTTTGAAAGTGAACGAGGCTTTTCGGCTCACGGAATGGACGTTGTCCAGTCTTCTTCCAACTCCGAGGAGCTCTTTGTTTACCTCATCAATCATCGCGCCCCATTGAACCAGTCCGCCCATGAAGTGGGCGCCGACACTAGCGTCGAGGTTTTCAAGACGGTCGTTGGCAGCGATACTCTCACATATATCCGCACTTTCGAAGACCCTCAGGTTATCATCTGTCCGAACGACGTCATTGGCTATCCAGACGGACAAAGCTTTTACTTTACCAATGACCACAGCATCCGAGTTGGACTTGTATGTTTGTTCCCTCTTTATCTGCGTTCATTCACGCGATAAATCAAGGCCGCTATAGTTCCGTGCACTTGAGCTCTTTCGCAGTGTATCATCTGTTGGGTATTGTAACGCTCAGACTGGATGCAAACCTGCTATTACGAAGATGCAATCCACTAATGGCATAGCGCGGGCAGAAAATGATACCATCTATGTCACGAGTCTATCTGGCTCCATATCTTTCCTTGAGAGACAGTCAGACAACACACTTGTGGTAACAGATACAGTCTCGACAGGTGGTTCCACTAATACGTACCTCATGACCATCCTCCTAAACACATGTGATAGATCGTGTATTGGATAACGTGTCTATTGACTTGGAGGGTGCACTCTGGGTTGCCGGTGAGCTCTCCTATTCTTCAGAGGCAAATAAGTGCTCACAGTTTAATCCAGGCTTTCCTAACGTGTTTGCATGGTTGAAGCATTTCTCAAACCCCACCACGCTAGCGGCGTCATCTGGATTACGGATCTCTATAAATACTGGTGAATCTTCATTCTATGGAGAGAAGCACAAGGTGGACAAGGTACTTGAAACCGGCTTATGGTTCGCTGCAGAACGATGACAGTCATGACAGGCCTTCGAGGATGATGGGCATATTGCATCAGGCACAACATCTGTAGTGCATGACGCTCAAAGACACCGTTTATACTTGCACGGTATGTTGATTTGTTTCTTCATGAGACCAAGGGATTCATTTATACTTTCCAAGGCGTTACTGCCCTTCAATTGAGTGTTTGTCAAGTATAGCTAGATACTAGATAGTTATGTGGTGTTAAGCCGGGTATGTCTTTCTATAATACTCTGGCTTTGGGATTCTAAATACCACGAATTTGTGTGGCGTCATTATATAGCGAACAGAGCCCATTCCGTTAACGTATAAGTGGTGCCTCATTTGAGTTACTATAGTATCTATTCAGTCCTACGTCAGATGAGTTTAGTGCTGTTACAAATAGCTTTGTCGCCGGTGTATAAGTTCCAAGATGGACATAGTACATATAAGTACTTATGCAAGGAACTGGCGAAAACCATCATCCGTTCCTGATGGCTAGGAATCAAACATAAAATAAGCGAGGCAAATTTGGAGTCACTTGTTTCTTACCCCTTCGTACAACCTCTGGATTTGCCCGCGATGGATATCGAGCTGTTGGAAGTTCGTGCACCATTCTTTCTATCCTGGCACTCACCCACTTGCTGTTGCCAAAGGTAACAACCCCTGGGCTGGCCTACATCTGTCTGGGTGGTTTTGTAGTAGCTGTGAGTTGTTGTCTCCGAACTCAATGTGTCGCGGTTAATCCAATTGGGCCTCTCACCTAGTTTTCCATGTTTTCGCTCCTTGTGAAAGAAAAGGTGAGCTAGTCAACACACCCATAGTGTTCGATTGATCATGGACCTATATCTAGTTTTACATCAATGAAGTCGTGCTCGGAACTGCTTTCGGCATCCTCATGGGCCCCCATGTTGCAGACATCTTCGATCCGCGATCCTGGGGCCCGGATTCCACTTTTATTACCCGTGAAGTAACGCGGATTGTCCTTGCGACTGGCCTATTCGCAATTGGCGTTGAACTTCCAAAGTCGTACATGGCCAAGCACGCCAAGAGCCTCCTCGTTATGGTGGTGCCTACTATGGCTATTGGATGGGTTATTGTTGCAGGTGATCATCTTTAATTCATGTCTTCTCTGTGCTTGCCCAACGTTCTGGAATGGTCTAGGTGTCTTGTTAGGACTCTTCCCAAAGTTGACCTTCTTCTCATGCTTAGCCGTTGCCGCTTGCCTTACTCCCACCGACCCAATCATCTGTGCAGCAATTGTCGGTGAGTCTCAGACAATGCGGAAGGCTTCGTTCATCTCAGTGGCTTTCCAGGTGGCAAGTACGCTAAAAAGCACGTTCCTCTCAACTTGCGGCGAATTTTGTCCGCCGAATCAGCAGCCAACGACGGACTCGCATTCCCCTTCTTGACAATTTCCCTCTATCTTATTCTTGATGATTCCAAAGGAGAGGCCGTCGCTCACTGGGTCGTTATCGGATGGCTTTGTGAGTCTCCCCATTACGACTATCCATGTTATTTGCCCTTGAACTTTCTTCAGATCAGGTTATCATGGGTGTCGTTATGGGAGCTGTTCTAGGACTCATGTTCTCCTACTTAATGAAGTTTTCTCATCGACGTGGATACATTGATCATGAATCCTATGTTGCCCAGTATCTCGCTCTGGCCATTTTCGTCACCGGAATTGTGAGCACACTAGGTAGTGACGACCTTTTAGCAGCTTTTGCTGCAGGCGAGTTCTCTTAACGAAGTCCAATATAAAAGCTCATCCCATGACGATCCAGGAAGCACTATTTCATGGGACGGGGAATTCAACAACCATACGGAAGGCGAAGCATTCGCGTCAGTGATTGATTTAGTCCTCAACTGTGCTTGCTTCGTGTATATTGGTGCTTGGCTTCCGTTCGATTCTTTCAATTCTCCAGAACTCGGTATCACCCCTTGGCGTCTGGTTGTTCTCTTCATCACTATCCTTGCTCTTCGGCGTATCCCCGCTATACTGGCACTCTACAGGTGGATCCCGGAGATAAGGACGTGGCGCGAAGCGTTGTTCTCCGGCCATTTTGGTACGCAACTGAATTCATTATTAATGAATTAACATCTCACAAATCCACAGGTCCTGTAAGCAATGTTTCTTTTTATGTTATTCTCTTCTCACTATGGTGCAGATGGGTGTTGGTGCAATCTTTGTATCATCGTTAGCCTTACACAAGCTACCTCGCCCTCAAAACCCGCCTCAGAACGAGCAAGAAATGTTGGCCGCATGCCTGCAACCAATTGTTACCTTCATTGTTCTGTGTTCCATCGTCACCCGTACGTCACGTATCGTTCTTGACATTGACTGCGCGTTATCGACACTTTGTCTTTTCAAGATGGCCTCTCTATCCCCTTCTTTTCCTTCACGAAGAACACAACACTCACTCTGACGAACACTCTGACAAGTGTCACCCCTGACTGGTTAATTGGAATCCGACATGCGCCAACCCTCCCACCATCGAGTCCAGTGCCGAGCACGGCATCGATGTCCTCCAACGAACAACCAGCGACTGTTACAGGGGAGCCTGATCCTCGGTCTCTTGAGGAGCAGCGCGATCCCGCTTCTTTAGTTGAAGAGCCTGCACAACCGAAATCTACGCATGTCCATTTCCCCTCACCACAATAACACAAGCTTCCGTGGCGCACAGCCCGGAAGCAACAGCAACACGCCACTAGTTGGTTATTTATGATATAGCATACCATTTAAGCTCGGATGGAATGCGCCTTTCTTATTACAGGGGTTCTCTACAGAAACTAGACAAACCTTTAGGAATGAATGAGGAACATTTTGGATTAGCCTAGCATCTGCATATGGTGTTGTAGTAGAATTAAGATATACATAAGCCGAATGAAGAAGATGAAAGGTCTATGCGGAGGGTTCGACATCCCAATTAAACAATGCAAAGGAGCTGAAGAAAACGCGACGAAGGAAGCTACTCAAAGGGATTCGTGCGGCCAGCCTGTATTGTCAGGATACGATGAGTTCCACCATTAGATGAATGCCAATCAAAGGCGAACCTGATAGTCACCACCACGGTCTGGGCCCTCACTACATCCACATAGCCAGTCATGCCACCACCTCGTCTCTCTTACTTCATCTTCTGTCCGTTCTGTTCGTGTGGATGATGAAAGAGGAGATGTTGGGCTTGGTGCAGTTTTTATAGGAGGGGGAGTGCGTGGAGGGGGTAAGCCCAACGGCATTGGAGGACCAGGCGGACGCCGTGGGGTCTTGGGTGCGGAGACGACTGTTTCAGGAGAATTATTGGTAGATGAACTAGAGCTCATGACCATAGTATGTTGTAGGGGATCGGCAAAAGGAGATATCGAGTCTGAGGGGTTGGCAAAGGGGTTCTGAGTGTTGGAGTCCCTGCAAAGAGGAGAGAGGGAAGGGCTAGGGCTAGGGCTTGGTGTAGGGGTAGCATTCAAGTCGTCAAGAGGAACAGAAGTGATGTTCTCTTGAGATTGTAGGGCAACATGGTTCCCCAGACTTGCATCATGTTTGTGCCTAGGACGTCTGGCGGACCAAAGGATGCTTGCTGACCTCGAGACATCGCCGACGAGTGAAGAAGCCGGCAGGATAGATTCGCGTGCAGACTTGCGTCGTTGTCTTTCCGCAGCGTCCCACCGTCTTAGGTTCTGTGTGCTCGCTTGAGTGGAATCCTTCCCGAAACCCACTGGCTCAGCTTACCTCTTCTACACGGCGCGTTTCTGCGGCATCGTCGTTGGTGGGAGGGTATGCTGTTGTTATTTGGGACAACTCGGGCTCAGGGTCCTCGAAATGGTCATAGCCGACGTCCACCTCCTGCTTGCCCTTGGCGAGAGACGTGTTCTCATTGGGGGTCAATGGAGGAGTCAGAGGTGGCGTTGGAGGTGCTGGAGAGGTAGGCCCTATGGTGTCGACGGAGGGTCGGGGGGACATGGCTGTTGCGTCAGGACAGCAACATCAATTGAAATACACATTCCCGTTTTGGGCAATTCTCCTCGATGTATGTGACGCAATTATTTCTATAGGCGGGTATACAAGGCGCTATATTCTAGTGTCCGTAGAAAACATTCCACATATAACGGATTGTAGCACAAGGCGGCAACTAATTAGAAACGGTTATCAACCTGTTTTCCTTGCATCATCAGCCCATCGTCATACTCCGAACTTCCCTCGTCTGCAAGGTAGTGTCGCAGCCCAGAAGCCTTGGGTGCCGCGTGCTGCAGGATAGGCGCCTGTGCATCATCTGTAAAAGCCCCAACACGGCTATACATCGTGCTCCGGGCACTATTTCCGTTTCCAGGCAATGAAAGGATGGACGCACGAGCGGTTTCCCTCATCTGCAACAGATTTTGATGGAAAGCGTTCTGGAGAACAACATGAGTGTGGAGAAAGACGAGGTAATGTAAGTGCCTGCCTGTTCACGCCAGTATTGGAGACGCTTCTCGCGCTCCTGGTCACGCTGCTTCCTGTGCGTAAAGAAGAGAGCGAATAGGGTACCGAACATTCCTGAACAGAGGGTTCGACATCGAACTGAAACCATCCAAGGACAAGACATTACCTCCAAAAATTCCAAGGCCCACGACGATATATACCCATATCGCAAAATGGTGGGGAACAGCTTCGCTGACGCCGCAAACGCCAGAAGCCAGACAGTTCCACGACGAACATCTAAGTGGAAAGGACATGGGTTTGTTGCAGAGGATCGTACGGAACTCCTACTGACTCTTTGTCGGCAGTGCATGGTTCTCCGAGTGCCTTTTCATTCATACAGACTCCCTGCGCAGCATCACAGTAAAGGCCGAGATGGCAGTCGCCTCTGTGGGGATTTAGATGGATTAGTCACATGTAAAGTGTAGACACTCACCGAGACACAATATCAATGAACTCGTTGTCGACGCCATACGCAATGTAAGCTGTATTTTCAACGGTGCAGTTGACCCCCAACGTCTTGTTTGCCCACCTGAAGTCGAGTCAGCCACGCGTTTGAATTATTAAAGCGTAAGCACGCTCACATGCACACAGACTTGAGGCAAACTGATCCATTAACATTAAGGCCGCGTCCCGTATTGTCGGCAAGCTCCTTGAAGTTGGGAGGGGCCTCGCATTGGTCTATGTTGGTGGCCAGCTGAAGCCGAGGAGGGAGCATAAATAAATGAACTCACCGTCACGATTAAGTTGGCAGCCGCTATTCACGGGTAGAATGTCTTGACATTGGTCCTCTTCATCGGGGCAGAACTGGCCCTTAGGACATTTCGGGGGAATCTTATCATCAGGACCATATCCAAAGGGAAAATCGTCTTTCCTGCACCCTTTTTGAACGCACTTTCCGGCAGATGAACAATAGGTTTGTGAATTGCACTCGTCCCAGAACTGGTATGTGCCAGCTTGCAGACGGTTCTCGCCTTGATTACAGTCATCGCCAGCGTTGAGCGTACCGGCGTTGACAAGGGAATATAATGATAAGAAAAGGAGTGTGAAGAAAGACGAGCGCATTGTTGATGAAAAGAAGGGCTCTTGATACGCAGCAACGGCCTTCCATGCCCTTAGGTAAAACAAAACTCTCACGCTCCTTTTACCACTCATGTTCACTCGATTTCTCAAGGCTATCTTTGACCTCTTCTGCGGGCCATCTGATGCCAAGCCACAGTCACAGCAGCAGCATATATTCCTGCAACAGCAGCAGCCATACCAACCACAGCCATCACACAAACCCCAGAAATATGAAGTGAGTGCTGTGTATTCTGTGCTGCCCTTCCTGTGCTCTTTTTTAACCCCTCACCCATAGGACTTGAATCAAATAAACCAGAGCAACGATTTTTATGTAAACCTTCGCTCACGCGCCAATGAGGAAGGCGATGCCATGGCAAAGTGTTTCGAGCAGAGCCATCAGGCCTACACTCGTGGCGATGGTGCTGAAGCCAAAGCCTTGTCCAACCGCGGGAAAGGGCATCAACGGCAAATGGAACTTTTCAACAAGCAAGCTGCAGATTGGATATTCGTTGGTATGTACAAAATTAATATATTTTGTCACCTCGTTTGCTTACTCACTATTTAGAGAACAACAAGGTTTCGCGACTCGTTTGACTTCAGTACGTCGATGCTAATTTCAAACATCATACCAGGATAGCAAACCAGGTGAAATTGACCTTCACGGCCTATATGTCAAGGAAGCCATTGAGCGCACAGACGAGGCCATACAAACTACCAAACGACGGGGCGACTCTGAACTTCGCCTAATCGTTGGTTCGTGTCCCTATGCCTGGTGATTTGCGAGCTGTGCGCTGATTATACTTCAGGGAAAGGGCTCCATTCCAAAGGAGGTTCCGCCAAAATTAGGCCTGCGATCGAAGAGCTTATGCAAAGGTATGTTTTCTAAATATCCATAATCATGCACTTCGGCCGAATCCACGTATTGAAGGCATCAATTGCTGGCGGAGCTCGACTCCAACAATGCGGGGGTGTTGATCGTGCAGATCAACTCCAGCAGTGATAGAGGTGTTGGTGCAGATGAAATAGCCCGCCGCCTGGAGCATAAAGGTGAAGGTTGTATTGTTATGTAACATACACCTGTTTTTGGATTACCATATAAACACTTCAGGATGGTGCATCTGCATGTCCCACTTACCCCCTCTTATTAGAAGGGTAAACTCACACCAGAAATAAATATGTTCAGGGAGGACTTAATCCTAAACTTAAATAATTAGTTTAGGCCTGAACTTGAGGATCTCCGAAATCCATACCTGAATTGAAAGTTTCAAAATATCTGAGAACTACCCTGCTTTTTGAGAGCTAGTTTAGAGAGGCCAAAATTTGATCTCAAGCTTATTGTTTCAGGGAAACCAAAATCAGTGCCAAATCTATTGTTTTTGGAATACATTCAAGGGGCTCTCAAGTTATCACACCAGAAATAAACATGTTCAGGAAGGACTTAATCTTATACTTAAATTGTTAGTTTAGGCCTAAACTTGAGGACCTCTGAAATCTATACTTAAATTATAAGTTTCATAACATTTGAAAATTACACTGAAAGTTATTTTTTAGGAGCTAGTTTAAGAGAGGCCGAAATCTGTTCTGAAGCTTATTGTTTTGGGAGAACCAAAATCAGTGCCAAATCTATTGTTTTTGGAATACATTTGAGGGGCTATGAAATAATAAGATTGACGGCTTCTGAAATCAGTCCTGAAATAGAAAGTTTAAGAACCAGTTTTAGGCTTCCTGAAGCTAAAAATTTGAGAGGTGTTCCAAAATTATGAGTTTAGGGACAGATTTGAGGAACCATAGAACAATAAGTTCAGTTGGCTTCTGAAATTGGTACTGAAACATGATGTTTCATAACCAGTTTGAGGTGTCCTGAAACTAAAAACTTCAGGGTAGGTTCAAATTGGCCTGGAAGCCATCCCAAAAACAGAAATTTTGGGTGTAATAAAATTAATCAGAGGATCAGTGCAAGATCATCATACACTGTCATCATTGCCATGTAATGATCTGAAGACAACAAAATGTGATGCAGAGCTTTACTGGTATATACTAGATAGGTGGCACAATCAAACAAGATAATGTAATATCAGCTGTAATATAGTATAGCTGAATACAATGTGAGGCTACCACAGCTGGCAGTGAAAGTTGCAGTCACGTGGACCCCTACTAG
>JABCKO010000092.1:0-25349 GCA_018855915.1 Tephrocybe sp. NHM501043
CACTACCTGTCCTCATTTTTCCTGTTTGTTGTCCGAGCAGTCTTCAACCCTTGAACGATGATGAGCACATCCAGGAGCGTGGCAATGAGGTTCAAGCACGAGAGAAGACTTGTTGTGGTCTGCATTTGGGGTTGTCAGCAAGATGGCAATGGTGGTGCAGTTGTGGCTGAATCTGTCTTGCCATACATGCATAGTTATGGCCCCCAAACAGTTGTATTGGATGCAAGCCATGTACCACTGCAGCCAGAGTTGCCCAAGAATAACTTTGTTTGCCCTGCCAGTTCCAATTGGGCACCTTCTCAACGACAAGCTAAGTGCCACTCACACATGCTAGCATGATGGAATACTGAGCCACCAAATTATAGACATGCACCATGTTCCAGGACACATAAATGTGGTGGCAGATGACCTGAGCAGGGCAGCTGAGGGCATCCTATGAGAAGAAGGCAACAACAGCAACTGGACAGTGTCAGAAGACTGGGAGGCCACTGCTGGCTCAACATACAATGTGTTTCTGATGTAGACCCAGGCCCCACTGCCTAACATTCTCATGCTATTGCAAGTGGTTGATGCCTTACTTGATATTGAAAAGAATGCCTTGCTGAAAGTATGAGGATGAGCCAGACATCAGGCTTTGGAGTAATTGATAGAGGATGAGCACCTTTGGAAAATGACAGGTGGACACAGAATATGTGCTTGCATGAAAGTGGAGTGCATCTCAAGGTTGGAGGTGATTCAGCTAATCAAGGATGAATACTTCAACAGGGGCCACTGGGGCAGGAATTCAATAAAGAAGGCCTTGATAGACTGCATCTGGATGCCTGGACTTGACAGAGCCATTGTTGAGGGCATTAAGGACTGCAGACAGTGCAAGAATTTTGGAAGTGCTCATATCAATGCTTTGCTGGATCCAATTACCAGATGCCACCCATTTGAGCTGATAGTTGGAGATTACCTGTCTCTACCAAAGGGTGCAGGAGGCTACAAGACAGCAGGCCTCTACCTTGACATGTACTTCCAACACCTGTGGGGATTCAAGTCCAAGTCAGCAGGGAGCACAAAGACCACAGAGGATGCCCTTCACAAGATCTCTACCACATTTGTGCCATGTGAAGCCTTCATGAGCAATGGAGGGAGCCATTTCAACAACACAATGGTGCATGATTTCTGTGTGAGTCAGGGGACAAAGGCTCACATCATCTCTATGTACTCACCCTGGGTCAACAGTTTGGTGGAGAGCACCAACAAACTACTGCTGCATGTCTTGAAGAAACTGTGCACCCTAGACCTGAACAAGGATGAGTACAATGCCATCAACTGGGAGTCCTTGCCAACTAACTGGCTAAACCATTTTGATCATGCCATAACTATCCTCAACTGGCAGTTGCTGCCAGCACTGAAGTTCATGCTCAAAGAGCTCTTATTGGGCTTGGTGGTGAATACCAGACCAACACCAGTAGAACTTAGCACTCAGCCTATAATTTCAGATGACACCCTTACCAAGATGGCCTACATCAAGCAACAATGGCTAGATGGTTATTCAGAGGTGGTAGCTCATGCAGTCAAATGGAAGTTAGCATTTGACAGGAAAGTGTTGGGCAAAGGACTAGGTGAAGTTGTTTTCCTTCCAGGTGATCTAGTACAAGTCTACCAGAGTGATCTAGATTACACTTTCAAGTCTGAGTGCAAGATCCTGCCAAAGTGGTCATGACCATACAGAGTTGTGGCCTGCAAAGTCAACTCATATATGTTGGAGACTTGCAAGGGGGTGCCAATAGATGGGCAGTTTAGTGTGCAACAGTTTGCAATGCTTTGAGGCCAAGGAGGGGACAAAGCTAGTGGAACAGCAAGGGGAGATAGAGGTGCAGAGGTGTGAGGAGGAGGCTGTGCATAGAAGAGAGGCACAAGGCTGGAGCACTAGATGGGGAGGCACAGATGTAGATAGTGTCAGGGAGGACACAGAGGGGAGGACACAATAGCAAGAATACTGCCACATGAGGGGGGGGGAACATAGAGTATTGCAAGGCAATGCTTCTTGTTGAGGACTTAACACTATTGTAGATAGAGGCTTGTTTGTGCTTGTTTGGCAACAGCCTGCATGCCATAGCACTTCTGACAAGCAGTTACACATGAGGATTCACATCAGCCACCTGCACACATGTAGTTTCCATATTGCACACCTCTCCAGCAGAGACATCAAGACATCAAGAGGAGAACTACTCCTTGCCAAAATAATCCCCTAAGCCTTTGGAGCCACTTGTATTGGTGTAGATGTGGATATGTGCACACAATGGTGTTATGAGGTAGATTCCATTCTGTGGGACCACAAATGTATGCCACCATTTGATGTTGTGATGGGCTGAGCTGGGGATGCAGCAGCATGAGAATCTGCAAGATGGGAATGTGAATGAGAAGTTGTACAGACTTTGCATGAAGGCTTGTGCCATAGGGATCACTTACAATATAAATTAGAGGAATCCTGTAAGCTTGTCAAGTTGTTGGCAAGAACAGTGTGTCTTTGACCTCTGTAAGAGGAGGAGGCAATGGAGGAAGGAGAGCTTGTCTGTAGGAAGTTAAATTTCCATAGCAACAGAGTCAAGTTCTAGGCTGAGGAATTCCAGTGATGTGTCTGGTCTAATGATCTTAGAAGGTTGGAAGCTAAGGCCTAACTGGGAGCCTAGATCCAAATCCCACTGGAGTGCTTTGGATACCTGGGAGGGAGGTGTGGAAGGAGAGAATATCCCAAGAAAATCAACAAGATAATGGCAAAAGCATGCCAGAATGTTGCATTGAAGGATCCAGTGTAGAGCCTCTGCAAAGAGGTTGAAGATATATGGTGCAAAGTGACAGCCAAAACCAAGGACTATGTCATAATAGAACTTCTCTATCCATGAGAAGCCTAAGAGGGGCCAGTACTCAGGGCATACAGGAATGTGCCAAAAGGCAGATTCAAGAGTGAGCTTAAGCATGAGTGATCCAGGGCCTGATGCAATGAGGTCATTGATGGCTTTTTCAATCATGTCATATGCAATTAAAGCTTCAGAATCAGGGATGCCATCATTTATAGAATCTCCTTTGGGCCAGGAGAGATGGTGTATTCAACAGATTTTAGAGGAGTGTTTGCATGTAACTGCCCCCAGTGGTGATGTGCAAAATGAATCAAAAGGTGGCTCTTCAAAGAGCCCAAGTGTATGCCTGTTGGCAACTTGTATGGCAATGTCTCCAGACAGTGCTGACATAGCATGGGGGGAGTCAATTGTGGATTTTAGGTTGTGGCAAGTTTGGTTCTTGGAGAGGTTTCCAGAGAACCTGATATTGGCACTGTGATGAATGATTTGGATTAGAGTAACTAGTACAGATCTGGGCAATCATGTAAGTAGTGCACTCATGCTTCCTCCTGCAGTGTGGATGTAATAGAGGGTTTGTTGGCACAAGGAGATGTATTGAGGCAGGCAGGTGGAATTGGGAGTAAAAGTGAGAATGGAGCCAATGCAATGAAACTGGGAATGAGTTTGTCAATGCCTGTTGAGGAGTCAGGATGAGCAGATGGGCTGGTGGAAGAAGGGCTTGCTCTGCCAGTGACCTAATCCTTGTGTTGATATTTTCCATGATCCTTCCTGCATGTTGAGCATGTGTGAGGTCAACCTCAGGGGCATGGAGTGGTGGTGCACTTGCCCTGGTTGAAGTTCCTGTATTGGTTGCTGGGTGAGGATGTGTTGGCTTTTGCTGTCAACTTGCATCCTTTTGCCAGTAATGCTTTGTGCTGGCCAAAGACTTGCTCAGTCATGAGTGCTGTGTCAGGTTCACCCCACCCCTTATACTTCCCCTCCATCATCTCTGATTGACATGTATTAAAGAACTTGATCCAATACTCCAGGACCCCTGCTCATTCATATTCAGAGGTGATTTTGATGAGGTGGGCAGTGTATGTGAAGAAGTATGTGCCAATGTGGATGCTGGTTAGGCCCATGTGGGCTAGGAAGATTGTGAAATATGTTTGGAGTAGGATGAGGATTGAATTTGGGTTCTTGTACTCTGGATGATTATACCATTGAAAGCATATGCAGTGTCAGTGTGGCAATACTTGGAATTGAGCTTGTGCAAATCTGTGGCTCTGAGTTCATGCATGATGATTGCTGTGATGATTGCTTCCTTGACTTTGGGGAAGAAGGAACAGATGGAAGTGGGCAACACACCATTTGGTGTGTTTGATGTGAGTGGAGGTACAAAGTTGGCCAGGGGAATGGGCACATTGTGGGAGGGTGTGGCTTGAGCAGGTACATTGGCATTGGGAGCATTAGTAGTGCTCAATGCTGATGCAATGTGCTGGGATGCAAGGCCTCAGACAATCATGGCTATGTTGTCAATGGTGGCTGCTAGGGAGGTGATATTGACAGGCTCTGGAGAAGGTGGAGTTGAGGACATGGCCAGTGGTAAAGGAGTTGTGAGAGGTGTCTTGGGTAAGAATTGACCATCTGATCCATGAGCAAGGGTTTTTGAAATTGACTTAGATGTTTCTTTCATGCACTAGGCATGCCAGAGAGAAAGAAGAATAAATTGATTTAAGTATGTGAGAACAAGAACCACAAGCACAGTGTGAGATGAGTGTGGTTAGACAGAAGAAGTTACATACCTGTGAGCACAGCATGAGATGATGCCATCTTTGCACTAAGCTCACAGGTTAAATCTAAGTGAAGACAAAGGAGGAGAACATGAAAGGGAAAGATAAGATATTCAATAAGATGATCTCTACCAAATTAACCTCATGCAACCCTCCTCCTTAACTTGCCCAAACTAGCTTCAATCCTCAACACAGTGCATTGGCTTCTTTGACACATCTACCCTGATTGCTCAGCCAGCACATGTTACTATTTATGCTGTCAATTGGCATTGCAGCTTCTAGACTTGGATCACATTGCACTAATATTTCACTGGCATGAGTACCAGCAGCATAGTAGGATGAGGGATGGGAATGAATTTGATTTGTTGAAGATTCCCAGCATGGATGAACAACAGGTTCATTCATACTTCTCCCTTTTGCCCCACCATTTTCTTACATTGAATTTCAGATACTAATAGCAACATTCATTTAAAGAAAAAGGTCATCATGAGGATCCACAGCCCCCACTGCTTGCTCAGCATTTTTGACCAAAGATGTCCTCATCTTGAAAAACATTAATCCCATTATGCAAACCTTAGACCTCTGAGCCCTAATCAGGCCATGACCATTTTGGCCTGCTCTTACAATACCAATACAAAGTTGCCCTCTAATGTTAAAAGTGGTGTATTCTTTTTTACCATTGTTCAACATTTGAGGCTCATCATGATCTCTCCTCAGATCAATGCACTTTATATCTGTACACAGCAGTACCTTCAGTTCATTTGTTTTCTGGGCCCTTGACTTTGTAGCTTGAGCACAGTAGGTACAACATTTGAGGAGGAAGGAATAGGTGAGAAATAGGGCTGTAGACCTGGTTTGCCCTGTTGATGTACTGTTCCACACATTGTGTAAGGATCATGTGGTGGTGAGTAGTCTTTGCACTAGTGGCAAAGATCTTGGCATGAAGGGCAAAAATATAATATTTGCAGATGGGTATGCATCCTGCAAGCTACAAAACATTGTCATTTCCACTGACCTTACATTCAGATATAGACCTTGGCAATGGCAGGAATAATCTTAAATAGACTCTCAGTTCCTTCAGGTACAATGTGCACAGCCACCATTTACTTGTATTCAACTGGCTTCAAAGGCTTTTTACTCTCTTCAACACCATGGCTGCTATCAAGCTCAACTTTGACCTCATTGTCAGAAGACCTTCCTTGCATACCTTTAAATGCTCCAGTCAACAAAATAGCTATCTGAATGGTACACCATTTTACTTTTGGCCTTAATGTAGCATTGGTTATATATATGGGTATCAACTGAATTAAATATGTGGGATAAAGTTTGACCATTTGACAGTCTTATATGCAGAGGGTGGAAGCCTTTGGAGTGTCACACAGTGAGGAGGAGAAGCAGGATCCTGCCAAAAACATAACAGAACTGGTATCACCCAGAAAACAACAAATTCCAAGTCCACTCAAAGTTCCTGAATGGCTTGCCACTCTGGTATTTGCTGTCTACACATGCAGATGATGTGCCATTCTTGCATTGGCCCTCAGATGCCTGATGGTATGGATTTCCATCTACAAATGAGGGCTTTTAGTGTATACTTCACAAGCATGTAGAATAGGAGCATAGCAATTATCAGAAGTGGTAGGCAAGTAACACATATAGTTCTGGACCTCTACAAGATCTGCTTGACTTTGGATGGAAACTCAAATGACCATGCAATAGAATGAATAGCCCCAAAACTCCTGCAAGTGATGGGAAGTAGTATTAACATAAACATTCCATCTGTTGCATTGTCATTGATGGATTTCCATCCAAATGTTGGAATCCTCAATCCTACTAAATTAGAGCCACCATCAACCAGCTCCCCAAATGACTCTTCTATTGGCCATAGAAATAAAATATACAGAGCCATGTTACCCCATCTGGTGCATGCAAGCAGGTTATCAATAATGGCTCCCCCAATGCTTTAAAATGGTCATGCAAAGATATTGAAAAGAGATGATAATGTGGCACATAGGAAACACATCCACCATCCAATACATCCCAGTTGAGAAATTTCAGGGCCTGCAGTTGCATCATCAGGAGATAAAGTATGGAAAGGTGCAAGGAGAGCATGTGTGGCAGATGCAACTTCATATTTGAATGGAGTTTCATTACTGCTAGTAGCTGCAGGACCTAGCTCAGGTATCATAGGTGAGGATAATGTGGTAGAAAGAAGTCATTTGTTGGAAGGATGATTAGACTGCTGAAGGGGTGCATGGTGGAGACAAGTTGACATTCAGAGGCAGCTGTGTTGTCCCTGGCACTGTTCACAGATGTGGACTGTACAGGTGCAGTACTGGAATTTGAAATAAGTTTTTTTTTGCTAGGTTCAAGGCCCTGAAGGGAAATTGAGGTGGATGTGACTTCATATTCAGGCACAGTTTTATGGTTGCAAGTATTTACAGGTGTGGTAATAATTAGAAGTAAAGTGGTAGATAAATGTGGTCTGTTGGAGGTATGATTGACAGGTTTATGATCCTCTTTCAACAATTCTGGTTTTTTAAGATGGATGGCCACAGGATGGAGAATGTTCAATGGTTTGTCTCACCAGCAAAAGTAGATTGGCACATTCATAGCTTCCAATGCTAGAGTTGTGATTTCAAGTTTGCTCAGCACCAGATGCTGAGCCCAGCAAGAAATGCACTGCATAATAAACTAGATGGTCTAAATAAGGGGAAATCCCTTTGATAAAGCATTGCCCTTGCTGTGGTCCATGATCTCTCTTGTAGTAATTACTGGGAAGTCAATTTTTCCATTTTCAAGCATGGAATCCAATTTGTATTTTTCAAGAGGTCCCTGTGGCTTCATGTAAAGCATGAAACTTCCCATCCAGAGAACATGGCCATGAACCATTGACCAATTATCTAGTGGTGGTTGACAATTAGAAAATGCACTATAATTTCTAGTCATCAAACTCACAGAATTTCTTGTATCTTTTGGAAATGATCTGTGCTGCTCTGTGATCCCTCACTGCCCAGAGAAGAACAAGTTCAGATTCTACCAGTGCCCAAAACATTACCTTCAGCCTCCTCCATGTCACCCACCCCCAGTCCTCATCAGGATCAGGGATATTTGGATGAACAGTAACCTACAAACAAGCCAGGGTTGTTGCAAGGCAGCTCCAAATGATATTCCAAACTGAGCACTGTGGCCAGAGGCACTGGCATGCAGGCATGGTAGTTTCTGCATGAATTGGCCAAGAGGAGTGAGCATTGTTAATGGGGATAGCTGTGCTTCCTTGTCCAACAAGATAGATGAGCATGAACAGCTGAGATAGTGGAAGTATATGTTGTCTGGGGCTCACTGTGAGTGTTGAGAGGAAAGAAGTACAAGTAGTGAACCAATATTTGAAGTCCATATAACCTCTGAATTTCAATGAGCACCTATGGACATGAGGATGAGGCAAGGTGGCTCTAGGGATGCTCCTTGATCTCTAACTACTACTACTTCTTCTGGAGTCCTGGTAGTTCTTGGTCATAGTCAAGCCATTTCACCTCATCTTCACACAAGACCCACCCTACAAAGTACACATTATATATACTCAACCCTGCTTATCCTCCCCTCCTCTCTCACAACCTAAGCATGGCCAGCTCAAGTTTGAAAGCATCCCAGCAGGGGGCCAGTAGTACTATATATGACAGGACCCCAAACAGCTCTAGACTTCTCCCAGATAGATCTAACCTAGGCAACATACTAACTGGTGATAACAGCCTGATCAAGGCTGCCAAAGATGTGAGGAAATAGCTGGATACTGAAGGCTGGATTCTGGCTGGTGAAACTTATGATCAGGCCAAGATGATAAGAATTCTCCTTACAGCAGTGCTCTCTCTATCTGGTACTATGACAAAGAAGGACATACACAAAGCCCACAATACCATGCTAGCCTCCACCTTCCTAATTGAAGACAACATTATGGATTTAGTCTTGGATATCATAACAGAAGCCATAGCAAGCAAAATTGTGGACATGCTCAAAAACCCAATTGCCAAACTCACTAATCAACTGACTTTTCCCCCACAACAGACAGTTCCCAGGCACAGTTCACAATATCCATGAACAACTTAATGGATAACCTGGGAGACTGGGGAGACATTACCAGCACCCTCATCTCCATAACCTCCAACCCAACCTCCCTTGCACCCACACCCCCAGGCCAATCCATGTGGGCTGTGATACCAGCTATCCAACCCAGAGTGTCCCCAACTTCATTTAACCCAGCAGCCAGCCAGCAATTCATGGACCTCCAATGCAGAATCCTTTGCAACAACTGCATGCTACTGGTAGAGACTGACCAAGATGACAACCTGGCCCCCTCAGACCAATCCCTGACAGGCATGGCCAAGGTCTGATCAGCACTCAACAACACCCTGACAGATATTGACAAAACAGAATTGACACTCAGCACTTCCCAATATAGCATTACTCCACCACCAGCCACAACCATCATCAAAGGCCTCTCCCCCCAAGAATGGAACATTCCTATTAGAATTTGACACAGCAGCATCAGCCTCCCAATTCAAGACTTACACCATGGACAATACCTACAATGACATACTCAAGGCACAATTTGGACCTTTAGCAAGGATAAAAGTGAAGCCACACAACTTCATCATCAGATTTATCTCATGCATTGTTTTTGGCCCAGACTGTGCAGACAACCTCTTGCTGCACTCAATCATAAAAGCATCTTGGCTCAAGAAACCCAAATCCTGCAACCCCAATCAGGTGCTAACATCATTGAAGATCTCCTGCTCCACCCCAGAAGCAGCTAACACTTTCCTCAGGGAGAAGATCTTTATTGTGGGCAGATGTATGGTCATTTGCAAAGATCTGAAGGAACTCCTTCATTGCAATAGGTGTCAACACTACAGTCACATCCATACTGAGCACTGTGCTACCTGCATGGGACCGGACCATTTAGTAGCAGATTGCACCGACCAGGAGAAGCTCAGCTGCATCCTATGCAGCCCAGATTTAACTCACATGAGCTATTTGTGTGACTGCCCAGCATTTGTCAACTGATGTGCAGACCTTGAGAAGTAATTCCCAGAAGACTCCATACCCTTCTTACCAACTATAGACCCTATGATGTGGATAGCTGCTCCTACCAACCTCTCCCTCTCTGCCCCTAACTCCAACCCCAGGCTGGACCAGGGTATCACCCCCAACACAGGCCCTCTGATGGAGAGCCTCAGGGCCTGGCACCAAGGTAGTCTAATGGACTATATCATGACTAACAGGCATGGTTCACAACACCAAAGGCACAATATTGTGAACATACTAATGTTAGAGCCTCCTCACCTCCTTCTCTATGAGCAGATGGACCCCCAGAAAACCAGGTCAGCTATGTATCTGGCAATGGAACATGCACAAATCTTATGCAGCTCAAGCTTTACTCCTGAACAGTGTGCGGCCAGAGGATTGGGATATCCTTGCAATCCAGAAGCCCTTCCTCAACAGGCTAGGCAATACCAGAGCCTTTAGGTTTTGGTCTGTCAAGTACCTATGCAACCACCATGGTAACCAGTCAACTTGCTCATGGTTGGTGCTGGTGATTAATGCCAATATCTCCTTGGATGCATACACACTCCTAGATACCCTATCCAATGACATCACAGCAGTTTGCTTCAACAGCAAATTTGGTCATGTCTCTCTCTTCAATATTTATAATGACTGCACTAACAATAACAATATCAACATGCTAAAGGCTCACCTTTCCACCTCCACACATAGTCCCTCCATCCTCAAGAGATTATATGGTATGGCTCAGTGACTTCAACCATCATCACCCAATATGGGAAAGCATCAAGAACAGACACCTCACCTCAACAGAGGAGAGTGTGGGTCTGCTACTCAACCTTCTTCTTCAGAACTATGCCATGGAGCTGGTCCTCTCCCTTAGGACTGCCCACTCTACAAACTGCACAAGACCACTGGACATGCCCAGATAACATCTGGTGCTCCCACTTGGCCACAAGCCCAATCATTGCCTGTACTACTAATGCCTCACTATGCCCCTCAGTTACAGATCACCTTCCAATTACCACACTGCTGGAACTCCCAGTCTAATGCACCACCTCAGCCCCATGTAAAGACTTCCATGAAGTTGAATGGGAGAAGTTCAATGATGCTCTCAAGGAGAAGTTGAAAACACTCCCAGTACAGCATATCAGAACTGAAGGTGACTTCCACAGCACAGTCTCAAAACTCACATCTCTAATTCAGGACATGATCACAGATGCAGTCCCCATCAAGAACCCCTCCCCCTTCTCCAAACACTGGTGGTCCCCAGAACTCAAGAAGCAAAAGAAACTCCTGGCAGCAGCTAACAGAGAAGCATACCAATTCTACAAAATCATCAACCACCCATCCAAAGCAGAAGCTAATCAGCTAGCACAGGAACTTGCAAAATCAATCAACACACACCAAAAAATCATTGGGCCAAATGGCTGGAAAATGTGGGACCTCATGACATATACCTGGCCAACAAATATGTCATCAATGACTCTACAGACTTGAGATGTGACAGAATCCCAACACTATTGTATGAAGTAGATGGGGAAATGCAAGATGCTTTGACCAATAAGGACAAAGCTAGAATACTAGCTGTGTCATTTGCAAGGTGGTGGTAGCACTGTTTCTAGATGTTCAAGGTGCATTCCTGAACACTATATGCACTCACCTCATCCATAATATGAGAAGCTGTGGTGTGCCTGGTTGCTACACATGTCTGATCAAATGAATGCTCATGGACTGATCCACCTGCCTCAAATTTGATGACCACCTCTCCATGCCCACCAAGGACACAAACAGCACAACACAAGGCTGCCCCCTGTCCATGATGCTGTATGCATTCTACAATGTGCCTGTAATCCAAGTAGCCAGCACAGACAACCCTTCTGAGAATGCATTCAATGTTTCTAGTGACAGTGAAGACCCTCCCAGAAGCACATGCAATTATGGCAGATATGATGGAGAGACATAATGGAGACTTTGAATGGTCAACCACCCACAACTTCCCCTTTGAACTCACAAAATTAGCACTTCTGAACTTCCCATGGATGCACAAAGAAGTAATCCCCACTGACATGATACTGATATGCAAAAACCCAGATGGCATCACTACAATGCAATGGGTCCAGACTCACCAATCTTACAAGTACCTAGGGGTAGTGTTCAACATCAAACTATGCTGGAATGCTAACTGCTCCAAGGCAATGGCAAGTGCAATATGGTGATCCCTCCAGGTCATGCAGCTAGCACATATGTCAGGTGGGATGCCACCAAGACATATCCACCAGCTCTACAGCACTGCAGCTGTCCTAGCATTCACATACATGACAGACATATGGTATTTGGTGATTAGAGAGTCCCCAGGCAGCAGAAGGAGGCTAGGCTCAATCTCAGTCACCAAGAAGCTAATTCCCATTCAAAGACAGGCAGAAAAACTGGTGACAGGCTCACTAAGTACCATAGCCAGAGACACCCTTGACACCATGATGAATCTCCTGCCTATTGACCTCCTCTTTTGCAAAGTACTATACAGGGCTGTGGTGCATCTCTCATCACTGCCTCCAACTCACCCACTCTCCTCCACTAGCACAAATGCAGCAAACTGCCCAGTCAAATGGCACCACTCTCCATTCCACAACCTCTTTGCACCATCAGACCTATCCCCATCCACTATCAAGAAGATCCATCTCTGCTGGTGCAGACCCAACTACACATCAATCATGGCCAGCAAAAAGGAGGCCTTGAATATGGCCAAACAACTACATGACCTGGTGCCAGTATCAGTATATAGTGTCAGCTCAGGCTATGAAAGCCACATCGGAGCATCAGCTGTATGTCAACCAAGTTGAGCAAGCACACCTAGTCTATCACCTGGGCCTGCCACCTAGGGGAACACTATACCATGTATGAAGCAGAGATTGTCAGCATAACCCTTGGACTCCACCTACTATCTACCCTCAACAAATGCCTCCACACCAACACCAGGACAATTCTTGGCATGGATAGCCAAGCCACAATCCTTGTTCTCCAGAACCAATGCCCCCATCCAGCCCACCACCTTCTGGATCAAGTACACACAGCAGCAGAGAAACTACACATCAAATAGGATAGACTAAGTTGAGCTGCCAGCTGCAGGGCAGCAAAAAGATGTTGTAATGCCTGGACCAACAGAACCAGAGATGTTTTAGACCTCCCAATCATATGGATACCTGGACACAAAGACTTTGCTCCCAACAAAAGTGCCAACTCTCTAGCCAAGGACACTGCCTCTGGATCCACCAGTGCAACATCGGAACTCCTGGTATACCTCAGACACAAACCCCTCCCACTCAGTATTTTGGCCCTGTGACAGCACCACCTCAAAGAATTGACAAAGGAATGGAAGAAATGATGGAAGACCTCACCTAGATACCAAGCTATGACCAGGATAGACAACACCATACCCTCCAAATTGTTCCTCTGCCTTGTGGACAACCTCGATCGACACTGGGCCTCGACTATTGCGTAACTTAGAATAGGCCACTCTCAACTCAACCTCCGTATCTGCAGATCAGAATCTCCAGCCTGCCCCCACTGCCGAGGCATCTCGGTAGAAAACACCTGCCAGTTTCTCCTTGAATGCCCCCATTACAGACATGAGAGACATTTACACCTACATTGTAGGCTGCACCACCAAGCTGAGTCACTCTCCTTTCTACTCTCCAATCCCAAAGCGATATACTTCCTGCTCAGATTTGTCCATGCCACAAACCGCCTCAAGCTCCCATCCAAAAGTGCTCGCAAATTTCCATGCTCCCTCGACCTTTAACCTCTGCAAACCCAAACACAACACCCACCCCACCTTAACCTCTCTTCTCACATTGGCACTCGAATTCCCATCCACCAGTACCTACTAACTATTTCTTATTCCAGCCCTGGTATTATGTGATATCGTATATGCTCGATTCCTCCTATGCTTGTCCAGCGAGCTCTCGTTGCAATAGTCCCATATACGGACCCCTTCCCACCATGTCACCTTTTCGGGACTCAGGGTATAACAGGGGAAAATTGCTTAAAACGGTATGGATATGCCGGTTCGCTCATTCTCCACATAGTGGGGGGCGTACCACTCCATTGCTCTTGTAGATACACGTACAAACCTCAGTAGCTACGGTGCGACAAGGGCGCAAGAGCGCCCGAGGCATCCCCAAATGCTTATGAAAGTTAAAAAAAGTTGGCTCTATTTTTAATGCACGTTATTGCTGAGTTCAACGTGTTCAGTGCAAGCGAACATGCTCCAGAGTTCAACAATTAGCCGTGAAGAGAGGCGGTCCGCGTGCTCTTCAAAGGTGTTCAAGAGCGCAGAAAGTGGCAGGCAGAAGTCACAGGTTTCACAAACAAACTAATGCATATGTATTTCGATCTGACTGGAACCTGAAAATAGACATGATCGTGGGCTCAGCGCTCGGAGTTGAATATAAACCAGAAATGACAACAGTGCTGTCTGTGCTGGAAGTTACGACATGTTCTTGACAATTCTAGCAGAGAACGGTTGATGGCTGTTTGTTTCCCACATCTCCTACTCCACATCACCAACTCAAAATGGTTTATGGCCAAACCATAATCGAACCAAGTGTACTCATTGTGGGAACTCGGTGGTTAACTGTAGCTGGATCGTTTCAGGTTGAGGGTGCGTTTTGGCTGGCTTCGCCCTCACGTATTATGAATCAGCCTTATCAGTGCCACTCCATAGTCTCAGTGCTCGCATACGCATTGTCAGTCATTTGAAATGTTCATGTCGATTGTTTCCCATTGACTGTCAAATGCTTATTCAATCGACATCCACCAATTCACATCAAACGCGCCTGATCCTCGACGTTTGCCCATTCCCCCCGTGCATGGTGCATCAGCCAATAGGTTTCGATCCCGTCCGCAGCGTTCCCTCAATCCGACATCTCATATGAATTTATGGCCCTTTTACAGTCCATTTAGTCATTTCTCGCCCCCAATATACACAGCCCCTTCCTCTTCTCCATCGCAATGTGCGGCCATTAGAAGGTGAGGCGAGGGCATGGTCTGCCAGGAAAAAACCAAACCCAGGATCGCTGCAAGGTGCGTGGCCGATCCAGCCACCCTAGACTCTACTGAGCGCTTCCTCCTACCAACTAGGCCCACACACAAAACATGTACATGGTACACGCCGCTCAATCTTCGGCAACGGCTCACTATCCCTTGATACCGACAACACGATCCATTCACCAACATTCCAAGCACTACGAACACAATTCTCCTGCCATAGCAGGCTGTTTTGAAGCGCGGTGCTAGGTGCAGATGGCAGGTTTCAACCCCCCAGCATAACTCGACCCATCTACCGCCGATCGCCCAGCTAGCACACGTTCCTAATCACGCTACTAATTGCCATTGAGGCCCCTAGGCTCAGATTCTGGTGCGGTAATATTGCCCAAGTATGGGTACCAACGGTTCGTTAGGACAAGGACTGGGAATGAGTTTGATTCGTTTAAAATGCGTGGCGCAAATGAGCAGCAGGTTCGTTCATACTCCTCCATCTCCCGCCATTTTATTGCATTGGATCCCAGGTACCAACCATGACACGTGTTTGGCAAAAGGTCACCAGACAATCAATAATCATGGCCAGTCACCTCTGGCTCAGCATTATTTGACCAAAGACGCCCTCGTCTTCAAATGTGTGCACCCCGCCATGCCAGCCTTTGACCTCCGTGCCTCAATCAGGCGACAACCAGCACTGTCCTCACAACAAGGATAGCCTGGTAAAAGCGGTGTATTTCTTTTCTTCATTGTTCATTCTTGAGAGTCATCATGATCTCTCCTCAGCTCAACGCACCCTGTATGTGTATGCAGCACCTTAAGCTCATTTATCTTTTGGGCCTTTGACTTTGTAGCTCGAGCGCAGTAAGTACGACATTTGAGGAGGAAAGTACGGGTGAGAAATAGGGCTGTGGACCTGGCTCGCCCTGGTGCCGTACTGTTCCACACATTGTGCGAGGATCATGTGGTGGTGGACAGCCCTTGAGCTGGTGGCAAGGGAGTGGGCGCGAAGGGCAAAAAATACTACCTGTGTGGATGGATACGCATCCTGCAAGCCACAGGAAGTTGTAATTTTCACTGAACTTATGTTCAGGTAGACGCCTCGGCGATGAGAGGAAGGTGTGCTTACGCCAATCAATTAATGGACACAAACACTGATAAGCTTGAATTTGGAATTACTTTTTGTTTGCATTTCCTCGAAGTTCTTGGTCGGACAAAATATGACTTTATTCGAAATTAAACACTAGAATGTCGGCAATTCTCAAGCGGTGAACTTCATAACGAATTTGTATGCGCTTTGAAATACCGCAGAGCCGTATCACTGGGATCACCCGTAATAGGTTGCCCCTCTTCCACGACACGCAGATAAGGACGTGACGCTCCTTTATGCTCCCACACGAGCAGTGCATCCTCTTCCAATTCATCCGGTGACACCGCACTTGAAAACGGTGCTAGCCCGGTATAAGCGTCCTCGACCCGGCCAGATCCAATTAATGACCCACGGAATCGAGAGACGATGATCCAAACGAGGACCGCCGTCACCACGAGCACAAGGGGTATGAATGCAACAGCATATTTGGGGTTATAGCATGACCCTATATGTCCCCCGAAGCTCGTAACCAACATTGGTGGAATTTGACGTGCAGCCCATCCGTTGTACGTCAAGCTTGCAGAGGCGACAGATCCTCCAACTTGGCCGAACCATTCCGTGACAAGGGAGGTAGAGAAGTTGGCCAAGGGGGTGAATCCAGCGGGGAGGAGATCCAGCGCTGCATAATCAACCGAACTGCCGAGCCTGCGTGAGGGATCGATAAGGATTCTGCTAAAGGTAGAGATAACGGAGGCCCCGCTGCCCGGTCCCATACTGTCAGCGTTCAAGGTGTGCAGAATGAAGTGTGATGTTGCTCCAGTGGACGACGGAGTGAGGGTGTAGCGTTCGTATGGAAGGAAACTACGGTTCAGAGTTGTGTAAACCGCACTAGGAAAATCTGCACGGATGTAGTTCAGTTCGCTAGGAAGGCGTTCCATAGAGGTGACGGAGGTCTGATTCGAGGCGGAGAAGGAGATACTCGCTGAAACCATGTTGACCTGGGTAACTGAGGCGCAAATCATGCGCCGAATTTCGATGCTAGAGTATCCTTGCACAGCCATTGTACCTTGGACCTTGAAGTGCCCACACATATTTAGGAAATGGGCTGGTGTCGCTGCGCTGGTACCGATGGCGGAGGTGGAAGGGGCGAGATGATTTCTCAGGGCCGCAGTACAATTCGCGTTAAGTAAATCATCTATTTCCCCAGACTTGCCACCCCTTCTCGTCCAGAGAATTACAGGCGTGACTCGAGCAGCAAGGGACCACACCGCGTAAATATTATTCCGGACCGAGCGAGAGAGTTTTCCACTTGATAATGTAGACTCCTTGAAGAATGAGCGCAAGTAGGTGCGAGTTTCTTCGGCACTTTGCACGAGCACGTCCCTAAGATACTCTGGCCCGGTGTATTCCTGCCAAGAATCATCGACAACAAAGAAGTCCACTCCCACGGTCGAGTCCATTTCCCGCGAAGTGGTGACACCCAACGACATGCATCCCACTTCGACCTCGATTGCCATAGTTTGCGGTATCGTGACATTTTGGTAGGACGAAAGTTGTGGTATACCTGTAATGATTTGGACTCCCGTTGGATGTGGGTTGATTGCAAGACCATTCGAGATGGTTGGTGTGTATAGCCGTTGGGTGTCTGGTCCGATATAAAACCCATTCATGTTGACGCGAGACAGAGATTTCTGCAGAATGGATTCCACGCGCAACTGACGGATGAGAAGAACGTCGCTGTCGGTCGCGTTGATACCCGTAAAGAGGGTAGGATCAGAGTAGGTGGAGTTACGCCAGGAGGTGCAATTATGGAAGGATGTGGCCGGAATAAGTGAGCTCGAGTCACAGCGCCATGCTGTGATATTCGCGAGTTCGGCGCCGTTTATCATGTTTGAGGACGCGAAGGCGCGTGCGGCATCGTCTGAGTCAAGAGACGCGGGATGTTCCATTGTACTTGGGCCGGGAACTGGACAGACGTGGAAGCCCAGAAATCCGACATCACTGAGTGAGACGAATGCAGAGTACGTAATTGAGAGGGTTAGGATGATCTGTAGGTTGGACGGAGGCTTGGGGTGGGTGATGTTGCGCCATATACTTCTCAGTATCCATTTACATGTGGCAGGAGTGACGGAGGAGGCACCCATGATTCTATTGACAACGTCATGTGTGTCAATGGGGGCGAGGCGAGGAATATTTCCCAAGAGGATGAAACCAATCAAGATGGGGCCGAGGTACGATAGGATCTGAACGATAACACGGAGGACGAAGGTCACTTGCCCGATGGTGAATGCGCTGGAAACAATCATGGAGAACGGTTCAGGCTCGAGGGAATCCTTGAGGTGTGAGGTCCTTAAAAGATGTTAAATACAACGACATCGGTATCAGTACGACATTGCTTTTTGTTTCGATTCTTCGGAATCTCCAGGCTCCAGGCTTGGCGGGTTTTGACAGCTTGTCAAAGCTAAGTACGTTGAGGTGAAATTTTTTCTGACCGTTTGAATACATACCTTGGTTTGCGGATTTCGATATCCTCGGCAATACAACTCTGTTCCACATTAGCCCTTATAAGCTGAAGCCTTGTTCGTATCTTCCTCATTCCTCATGACATCTAAGACTGAATTATGGGATCACAGTATCAATGTCCCTGGATTGTACTCGTTTCGGTTTCTGATCATGAATTGGGGGCTGTAGTGGGGCTGTATATGGACCATGTGATGGAATAGCTATGACAGGGAGGCAGCATCACCGCCTGTCCACGGTGGACAAAGGTGTATGATGCCCAGGTGCCAAGATGAGTCCTATTTTCCCACTAGTGGCTAATGTCCACATGTACTCAAAGGGCAGGAAGCGAACAATGAAATTTAGTATTCTGCTTCACTTACGTACAAAATTTATCGCTAGATCGAGACTAGACGAGAAGCTTGATAATGATCTCCTTCCAACCACGCAACCATGGTAACAATGAGCTGGTGGCGATGTTTTTACTTCAACGGCAAACGACAAGCAAACGGCTCAATACCGTGCCACGGGCACCATTGAATGGACTTTACTCAGCCTCCCGCTTCAGGGTTCATCATGATCATCGCCTGTAACCTTGTCCAATCAGGTGCACATCAATCCCTGGAACCGTTGAGAGAACGATGGTTTCCTTGTTTTGTGTACATAATGAGCTTGGAATTATCGCCAGAATATCCATGAAGTTAAAAGCGCTCACGGACGCGGCCATGGGAAACAGCCGAGAACTGATCAACTGCATTGAATTTGAGCATGTTTCCTGTGAAGAAAAACAGGATGAAAATACACGAGATTAACGTTATCGGCGAGCTCGCTTGGTGTGTGGTACTTCATTAAATTTGAGGCAAAGTGGAGACCGTCAATAGTATGGTTCAAACACTGAAAGGTTTGTTGATGTCAATACAAGGAAATTGGACAACTTCTCAGATGCCGAATCGCTGAGAGTGCGGAGCCGGGGAGAACTCGCGAGCCACGTGGATGCATCCTGTACGTGAGAGAGACTGAGGCACCGATGTTCCTCGCAATCGGATCGCTGAAGGGTCAAGCCCTGGTGCCAGCATTTTACCGTGGAGGTGAGAGGAGATATTGTAATGGGGCATATGCAGGGTGAAAGTCGGACATGATAGGAAGTGCCTGATTACGATGATAGAGCTGAATGCTGTGGGGTTCAGCATAGGGTCTGCACCCGGAGCAGGTGTGAGCGAGCCTGAGTGGTGGCAAAGCACCCGGTGTTTGCAGGTGTATACATACAATGCTGCAGTACCGTAATATGTGTGCATATCTGATGCTCATTACTACGGGCCTGTGTGCACAAAACGACTGTGATCACCATGGGCTGTATGCAAATACTCACTGTAATGACTGCTCTCTGTATACATACAAGCCCTGTAGGCACTAGGTCACGTTATCCAAGATTATTGACCTTCCGCCATCCCTTCCAAATGCAGTATCATGTCAGCGCCCATGCCGAGCTCGCTGCGGGGAACAGTACTCTCGACACAGGCCTGGTTTCTTTTTTCGACCGTCGGCTGCTTATCCACTTCTGGAACGCGCTCTCCATTCTGGTTTCCTTTTTTGACCATCGGATACTTATCCACTTCTGGAACGCGCTCTCCACTCTGGGAATTGTTTGTTGACCCATTTGGCTCTTTGCGCCCATCGTGATGCATAGCGCCGCCCCTCAGCATTTTTTGCAGCTTCCTCGGCTATCCACTTCTGGAATGCGCTCTCCACTCTGGGAATTGTTTGACCCATTTGGCTCTTCGCGTTCATTGTGATGCATAGCGCCGCCCCTCAGCATTTTTTGCAGCTTCCTCAGCATGCCGCATTCTGCATAGTTTTCATAACGCACATGGATGTTCATTTGCTTCTGTGACAGCCTCCTTGATCTTTTGGAGAAACAATATCCCTAGTATAGCGACGGTATGAGTAACACAATTGTTAAGAAACACTGTGCGCATATCCATTTGTGTGGTTTTCTTCCAGTTCCAATCGCCAAAATGGTCGTCCAGTGTATCTTGGCGAGCACCTGGACCCATCTCTCGAGTACTTGTGGCAACAGGGTTGATATGAGCCCAGCCTTACTCGATGCCCTCACCGTCTGTGCGGCCCACTCCATGATTGAGGTTGAAGGAGAACTCGGTTTGGCAAGCAACAATGTGACCAGGCAAGTGAAAGTTGGGAATAAGGAAGTGGAAAGCAGAGGGTTTTCCTTCTTTGTTGTACTGGAGGTCAATACCATATTTAGACATCCGCTCCCAGATATGGACACTCCACTGGCATACAATGTCATATGAGACAACAACAAGAAGATGCTCTGTCCCCTTTAAAGATGTGTAGAAACAGAAGTCGGTGTTTACATATCTGTTGCATTGTTAATGAGTAATACAAAAAAAAAGAATACAGAGCAATGGCTGACAGACCATTCACTCTTCAACATATAACTGAGTCCAGGCACTTGACATCGTGTCTTGCACAATCAACAGCTACCACACCTGTTGCTGCTAGACCTTTTGTTGATTGTTCAGCATTGACAGCATGGTGGTTTGAACAAGTACTTTTCTGTGGTGGCGGTCAGTTGAAGGTCTGAATATTTAAGGAAAATATACCTCTTGGATTATGAGCTTGTCAAACTTGTCTAAAAATTCTTTGAATTCGATTTCAGGAACAAAGTAAGACCAGCCTTTTCTGAGGCCAGGGTCTGCAGAATTTGATGAGATGCTCTTGCGTTTGAGTCAAAAGTTGGTGTCAATTGCAATAAAGAGAGAATGAAGAAATCTACAACACAGTGTTTAGGATCAAATGGACAATATAAACTAGTACAGAACATACCTATCTTCTGGAGATGTGTTCTTCCATCCATTGGGCATATTGAGGTTTGGGTGTGGGCATGCTGGGCAGAGAACAGCACATTCTCCAGGTTTTGTTGCAGCAGTTCCAGCAGGATTGTAACCATGGCCTGAGCACTTTAGCATTTTGAGATGTCAGTTTTCATGGACCATAATCATGAATTCACAGTATTGATCCTAAGAAACAAATCAGCCTGGAACATCTAAAATTTAGCTTAATAACATACCTGAACTTATGTAAGGCCAGTGTTTGATGTCAAGCATTTCAATGAGTTGTAAAATTTGAAAGCAGAGGCTTTGGATTCGAAAGACAGCTTCTGAAATAATTCAAGTGTATTGAATGTAGATGTAGAGTTGGGGCAATCGACACTTGCAGGGAACCAGCCATGACAAAGGAATTGAAGATAATGTGGCTGTGATGTATGACATCCACAGAAGTTGATGCTAACTTCATGAATACCATTGATGTGAATAACAGTGAAGTTAAGTGAAGTTACCTGCCTTGCGACAGACATGTTAAAGGCACCGTGAGCCATCTGGGTGACCAAGGCAAACACAAAGGCCAAGAGACTTCAATGTTACCCTTTCAAAGTGAGTTCCCATCCAATGCTGAAGAAAAACACTCAAAGACTGCAATTGTGAACACATAAAGAAAAACTCACCTCAACACAATGTAAAGGGCTTTGTTGATGTCGAGATACTATGCACAAATTACAGAAAAGCCATCTGCAATCACCTTCACAATCCATTCCTCAGTATGGAGAAGCATATTGAACACAATCAATAGGATGTAGTGGACATTGTAAGACTGAAATCTCCACATCCCTCATGGCACAAGAACTTGGCAAGATACTGGTCATAATAGAGCACCCATTTCTTGAGGGGGTTGTACTGATGCATGGAAGTTTATTAAACACATTTCAGACTACAAAACAATACTCACAGATCACACCGTTCTCAATGTAGGCTGGATCAAGGATAAGGGTATTACCAATGTCTTCAATATCTTCAGCTGAAAAAGGTGGAGGAGAAGATGGAGGTGGAGATAAAGACATGTTGGGAATTGGGATGTGGTTTGTGGAGGAGCCAATATTTCCTGATGATGTGAGGAGATACCATGTGACAGGGACAGTATGGCTTGCTGCAGATCTTCCCCCAACCTGAAACATTCCATAGCTATTTCAGCTGCAACCACACCCACTACTGCTACTAGAACTATGGTGTGGTGGGCCCAAACTTTGGCTACTGTGGCACATTTACTGCTAGGAAGAGGGATAGAAGGGGGTGGATGTACTCTTGAGAAAGTTGAGATGGATATGAGTGGAGCAGAGAATGGAGAGACTAAAGAGTTGGAATAAGATCAAGTCCCAATAATGCGAAGTTGAGAATTGAATGCATAGGGATGGAAATCTATCTCCAGGAATATTTTAGATCATGTCCATATGGAACAAATTTTGAATTTGCATTTTGTAAAAGGAACTTTGATAAGAATTAAATTTTCTAAATTGCTTAAAGCTGTTTCCAGGAACTTTGATAAGAATTGTTTTTAAGCAAAAACATCTATCAAAGACCACTGGCCTCCTCACTACCTCTTACAACCCCTATGTAATCCATCTAGCAGTTTAATAGACTCTCAACTTTTAAACCAACAATAGTCAGTGAACAAACAGCTGGGTCCTGGCCCATGTTTACCCAGTTGGACCCACTGGCACAGGCTGCATCCTAATTGATAAACCAATTTTCACCATGTTTTAACCTGGGTCAAAGCATGGTGCATGTGGATATCATCTGCTACCTGACCAGGACCATCAGGTTTATTTACTCAATTGATTCAACATGTTGACACTTCCTGTTAACTTGGGCAGTGTGATCTGAAGCTGTGGAGAGGAGTTAAGTATAATTATTTTGGTGGACAAGCTATTTTGCTGCCTTGATTACTGTGAATTAAGATTTTTATGTGGTGCGTTCTGCAGCCTGCAATACAGTTGGAACAAATAAAGTCATTCATCCTACCAAATTCTAGATTCAAAGTTCATAAGTAAAAATCACAAAGTTGTTGTAGTCTAGAACGTTGCTTTTGCTTCTCTCAACATAGCACTTATCTTTGCTAATATGGTCACAGGATACCAGATTGATTTAATTAATTGGTTGACATATTGAGACATTCTGTCAAGCATGGCAGTATGATTTGAAGCTCTGGAGAGGAGCTAAATGGAGAGAACCAATTTTGTGGATGTCAGCCAATGATACTCACAAGCAAACTCTGATTTTATCATGTAAATAGTAGTGCAGTAGCACATTTAGATATTAGGCTGCAGTGGTTGGACAAAAAAAAGACTTTTCACAATACTATAAACACTGTAAGATAGACTGATATGCATATGCAAACTCTGATTTTGTTGTGTAAACAGTTGTGCAGTATATTAAGATGGAGGAATGACATGGTTGGACAAACCAAAAAAAGAAAGACATCTAACATACTACGTCTACAAAACATACGTCCCCATATAATGCCAGTAACTGTCCATAAATGGCCTAACTGGTCCCACCTGAGGCACCTGTCAGCTATGCACACCATAAATGGACCTAAGACATATATAGAAGACAACACGCCAGGTGGCACCATACCTGGATGATACCTGGCTGGTGTGTGCACCTGCCCAGTACTCCTTACATGGTGCAGGCTCTATATCTGGCCAATTCCTGGCCATGTCTACCGCCATACATTTGTGATATCTAGACTGCTATTTCTTATTGTCAGACCATTTATTTGTAGGCATTACGAGAGCAACAATGATATTGATTTGCAAACTTGAATTGAAAACAGAGGCAGCCAACAAAAGCACAAGCAACAATAAATAATAGTCCGAGAACAAAAAGTTGACACCAGCAAATTACTCCCTGATAACACCCATCACTGTCCAACTTGACATAAGCATTGCTTCTTTGGTGGTGGCGGGACCGGTGAATCCTGAGAATCATCCTCAGATGGGCTAGATGGGACACGACCAGCCTTGCGTCCACGAGACCGGGGTTGGGGAGTTGCCTCATCATTGTCTGTACATGAGGTGGTCAGAACTGGGAACAGGCAAGGACAGAATGCCAAACTGAGACCCAAAGGACAAGCCAGTGGTTTGCTTTGATAGTGGGAGTGCATAACTGCTGGCATCTGTCGCTGATAGTCCAAGGAGTGGCTGTTATGACAGATTAGCAGAATAATCAGCCCTGATCCATGAGGCTTTTCAGGGGCGTGACCACATTGTGATTTGTTTGTGTGAGTTCCAGGTTGAAAAGTAGCTTGATGGGGTAGAGGTGAATGGGAGCGAGGGGCAGAAGACAAAGCAGGCTGTTGTGAGCAAGTTCTGGACTGGGGAGCAGGTTGACGCAGTGGAGACAAATGACAGCAAGGGGCAGAAGATGAGGCAGGCTGTTTCAGGTGAGTTCCAGACTGGAGAAGAGCTTGATGTGATGGAGGGGCAGGTTGTTCAGAAGATGGTGTGGGCAGTGCAGAATCTTGATTGTAGCTGTCATTGTCTGGCACTTCATCAATGTTTAAAGGGTCAGGTGATGACAGTCCCTGTTCCTGGGTGCATGAGCTGTCAATGTTGAATAAAAAACATACCTTTTGAGCCCTCATTCCCCCAAATAAACTCAACATCTCCTTCACTACCTCATTGTCACTACTGTCATCAGCCCCATCTTGCTGTTTTTGTCCCTGCTTTCACTTGTTGGTAGGGGCCAAACCTGGAACTTGTCTGTAGGTTTTTGTGAGAGCATGGAAGGGCTGAGTGTCAAAGAAATGCATACTTGTTCCACCATTCAAGTGTCTCAACAACAAAGTCATCTTGTGGATGCTTTTTGAAGATGAAGACAATGTTGTTGTAAAAACTTTGAAGGTTAAAGTTGCCGTCCTTGGTGTTCCACTTCTCACAAGATAAGATCACAAACCAAGCCTATGTGGCCACAACGGAAAATTAGTCATTGGTTACAAGTTATAGTAGATGTATCTGGACAGCGGCGTATGTGATAGTGCAACCCGTCACTTTCTCCAATCAATGGATATGGGCTTTTGATGGTTTAGTCACATTGCAATTGCCTGTAGCCCCCAAAGAAGGACCAGTGAAGATGTGATGGTAGACCTAAGAGCAACCTCAAGTGTGAAGCAATAAGTCAACCAAAA
>JABCKO010000093.1:0-10082 GCA_018855915.1 Tephrocybe sp. NHM501043
GTCGTGCGGCCAGAAGATGAACGCGGTGCGATGCTTGGTCCTGCTCGTGGGCTGGCACTCCCATTATAGTGACTTAGATAGCACGGAGCCTACAACACGCCCTACCAAACGAAGACGAACGGATGGGAATACTGGCAGTTGTCCTGAAAAGGGGCATAATTATTGGTCTGCAGTCGATAGTTGGTTCGAGGTGAAATTATCGGATAGGAGCAGTAACTAGGATACTGCTGACTGGCAAGAGTAAGTCCTGTCTGATTGCGCCTCCAATCTACTTATGCTATGTAAAACGAGATACACCATCGTATATGTACATCAACGTGGATGTCGATGGACGGCTCAAGTGAGATGCATCATGCGGAGTCAATTCCTCCCAATGGATTACGAAATCCTCTATGGCAGGTGTCAACAGCTACATCCCTTCACTTTGGCTGCAGCGGTCACTCCTCGTATCTTTAAACCTTGGCCTTTCTATCTTCGCGGTTCTACCAGGAGTTGAGCAGGACATGAGTATTTCCTCGCGACGCTTCAATAATTTGTGTTCATGGGTCCGAACAAGCGGACAACCAACGAAAATTTGCCCAGGCGGTAAGTACTTGCAAGGTTGTCCGAGCCGAAGAGCAAATCACCCACACGGACATCATTGGGGAGCCGAACGGGCCCAAAGTTAATTAATACACTGAACAGCCTGTTACTTGGAGCAGTCTTATGATTAGCGTCAAGTTGACACTCCCATGTTCGCTTGCTGCCCGACAGCGTCATTGCACAATGCAATTAGACTTGTTTGTTCTGCCCTGAACCACAACGCTCAACGCTCTACTCTCAACTCCCCAACACCCTTGCAGTGCCGCGCAGTGGCTACAAGTCTACGACCCTCCTTTCAATCGCCTGGAACAGCGTCATTTCGTCCTTCCCTTCTCTTCAATGCGGATATCAAAAGCCTCAACCACTCTTTTATTTTTTACATGCGCTGTCTTTGCGTCTCCTTACCGCGAGGATTTGGTCGAATACAACCTTAACGTCAATAAACACGCCGCATCTCCCCTTGACTATACCTCTTCATGGCCAGGTGGATCACATCATACGTCTCCGTCCAACTGGAGAGCTCTTCCTGTGTATACACTTCTTCTTGACAAATTCGCCAATGGTAACCCTTCCAATGATGACTTTTTTGGAACGATATTCGAAAGCGACTACCGAGAGACTCAGCTCCGATATGGCGGTGACCTCAAGGGCTTGGTTTCGCGCTTAGACTATTTGCAAGGCATGGGAGTTCGCGTCATCTTCATCTCTGGAACTCCTTTCCTTAACATGATCTGGCAAGCTGACAGTAAGATATCTCTTCTATGAAACCAGACGGCGGGCTGATTTTGTGTACACAGGCTATTCTCCTTTAGATTTCACTGTTCTTGATCCACATTGGGGGACAATTTCTGACTGGCGTAACGCCATTTCTGAACTTCATTCTCGTGGGATGTACCTTATGTTGGATTTTACGGTTGGCACGATGTCGGACTTGATTGGCTTCGAAGGGTACGTCTTTAATTTCAACAGATCGGATGAAAGCAGGAAGCTGACTCCAAGGCAGGTATCTGACAACCAGCGCAACGTTTGATCTCAGTGAACACATGGCCCTATGGAAACATCCTGACTATATGCCCTGGAATTTCACCGAGTACCGAGACTTCAATGTGATTCACTTGCTGTCGGTTTTCTCTTAAAATTGGCTCATAGACATTTAGATCATAAACAAACGTAACATGTCGTGCCAATTTCCAACCTTCTGGGATGGTAGTGGCAATATCGTTCCATCCCATACCTTTTCCTCAGTACCTGGTTGCTTCGAGTCCGACTTCGATCAATATGGCGATATGGATGCCTTCGGTGTGCATCCTGACTGGCAACGACAGCTGGCAAAATTTTCATCGGTGCAAGACCGCCTTCGGGACTGGAAGCCTTCCGTCATGGAGAAGCTGATCCACTTCTCATGCATGGCGATAGAGGCCTTGGATTTCGACGCTATTCGAGTGGACAAGGCAACTCAAATGACTGTCGACGGGCTTGCCAGTTGGTCAAGTGGTACTCGTCGATGTGCCTCTGGGCTAGGAAAAACCAATTTCTTGATTACAGGAGAGGTCACTGGTGGTGACGCCTTTGGGTCCCTTTACTAGTAAGATCTCTAGTTTTGTCACCTTCTTTCTCCATCTCACCGCATTGTGTTTAGTGGTCGCGGTCGTACAGCCATGTTACGCCCACCAGATTTATCAGCCGCAGCAAGTGTCACCACGTCAGATAATTATTTCCTCCGCGATCCTGGTATTGGAGGGCTCGACGGTGTTGCTTTCCACTATTCTATATATCGCACATTGCTCCGCTTCTTGGGTGTGGATGGCGATCTTCTAGCGGAACAGGACCTTGACACGACCTTCGTCAAGGCCTGGGAGCAGATGTTCGTCAACAACGATCTTTTAAACCCCAACACAGGCCTAGTCGATCCCAGGCACATGTTTGGGATATCAAATTTTGATGTTTTTCGCTGGCCAGGTCTTCAGGATGGTACGAGAAAGGGTATGTTGGGGAGTTTTATCACCAGTCTGGTGTTGCCTGGAGTGCCCTTGGTATTTTCCTTCCTTTCTCGTCTAACGCGTTTAGTTGAACAACAACAATCTATAGCTCTATTACGGCGAAGAACAAGATTTATACGTGTTCGATAATGGCGCGACCAATTATTTATACGGGTGCGTGACGTAGATTTTCCACCAGCGGTTTCTGATTTGTAACATCCAGGCGTCAAGCTATGACTGGTAACCAAGCCTGGAAACGACATGGCTGCTATACGTTGGGCTCCGCGTCATATTATGATATGCCATTCGACAAATCTACTCTCGGCTGTCATGACGATTGGAATGCATTGGACCATTTCGACCCTACGGCTGCTTCTCGGCGCATCTTCCGCCGATTTCATCAATTGCGCACAGTGTACGGAGCGTTACAAGACGGCTTTAGTCTCACAGAGCGCGGAAATTGGACACATCGCATTCAGCTCCCCTACTCTATCTACGTTGAAACCGAGTTGGGACTTTGGTCCGTGTCTAGGGCCGGGATTCATGGTGCTCAGACGTTGTCTGGAACACACAACGACGACGTATGGCTCCTTTACAGCAATGAGAACACGGCACAAACCTACTCGTACGATTGTCATAGCGCGCTTGGCATCATCTCACCGTATACTTCCGACACAGTCGTCCGTGACCTGTTCGCACCTTATGAGACTTACTCCCTATCAGCATCGTCTTTACCATACAACAACGGGAGTGGTGCTCCGTGGTTTGGATGTCTGCCCAATGTCACGATGGACAAATTTGGATTCAAAGCCCTCGTCCCAGTAGCTCAATGGACTTCCCCAATCCCTTCCTTGACGAGATTCGTACCAGGCCACGATCACCGCATCCTTGTCAGCGCATCCGACATCAATGCTACTATAGTCGAAATATCCATCGAGTTCGATGTTGCAATGGATTGTGATAGTGTTACGCAAAGCATCTCATTCAACATGTCTTCTTCGAGTATTGATGGCCCGCCAACCGCAACAAACGTCCGGTGCGCGACAGTATTGAATCTCGATCATTCCGAACCCCAGGGGAGAGCAAAATCAGCTTGGATTTGGTCGGCAACTTTACGCGACTTTCCTGACGGTGTCCTCACTATCAATGTTGACAATCCATTCACTCTTGATTCAAACTCTACAACTAAGGTACGTCTATCCACATTGTTGATGTTGCGTGGTTGCTGATCCGTTGTATAGACAGTTGACCACCTACTTCTAAGAAAGGGTTCAGTTGACAATGTCATGGTTTTCCCGGAGAACGACTATGACACCAGTGGGGAGTCTTTCCAGATGACTAATGACGGACAATACATATTCCACCACAAAGCTTACGGCGCCGAGAAGTTCAGATACTCAGGAAGTTTTGGCCGAAACTGGACAGATTGGCTGGTCTGGGAGGACGCAACGATCATGGATGACAATCTATTTTCGGCAGTTGATAATTTCTGGGATGGCGACCATGTGATGGTACAATGTGAGTTGTTGTGACTATACTGCTCGCTGCTCCCGGCTCATAACCAGTTCAGATTGGAGTGAAGCGACCCTCTCAGTTGCACATGTTGTGCACGCCGATGTAGGATACTTTGGTGCTCCGAGACGCGTTCCACAATTTCTTGCTCGCGGCCCCTTCAACAGCTGGGGTTATGATAGGGGCGTTAAGTCACTTATGATTCAAAATTCCAATGGACTGTGGGAGCTTGAGATTTCAGCATCGTGGCCGACCTACGTACAGCTTAATGTCTGGTCGTTTGATCATTATTACTACGGCGACGCAGATGGCGACGGTGTACTAGATCGTTTGCCTCCCAATACTATGGCCGCCAACTTCCTGAACATGTCAGCACCACCGAGCCCTTACCTCGCGTGGTCTCTGCTAGTCGATGACTCGACAATGACGTGGACCCTTGAGCCTCGAGGACAGTCACATGCAGGCGCTGTCCTCTACGCCCTCCTGTTGTGCCTTCCTCTTGCTACTGGCGCCTTGGCTGTTGTTATTTTCGTTTGGACATTTTACGGAATCAAACACAACCAGTATGGGAATCCAGCAAAACCCCAAAATCGCCTCCCAATTATTAGAGCGAGCAACATCGATTCAGAGAGACCCAAGACGCAATGTCAGCTCAATGACAGACCCCTTGCGCGCCGTGCGCGTCAAGTTTTAATCGCAACGCTGGAGTACGAAATTTTTGATTGGGATATCAAGGTTCGAATTGGAGGACTGGGAGTCATGTCGAGTCTGATGGGTACCGCGATGTCTGATGCTCATTTGACATGGGTTGTTCCAAAAGTCGGAGACATTGAATACCCTGTTGGTGAGCCTGCAGACCCCATTGAAGTGATAGTCTTTGGCCAAACATACTTCGTCGAGGTTGAAACTCATGTCGTGGACAACGTCACTTACGTGATCCTCGACAGCTCTGTTTTCCGTGGCCAAACCAGATCGAACCCTTATCCTGCCCGGATGGACGATCTCAGCTCGGCCATCTTCTACTCGACCTGGAATCAGGCCATAGCTGCCACTATCCGTCGATTCCCCACAATCGATATATACCACATCAATGACTACCACGGTGCACTTGCCGGCATATACCTTCTTCCAAGAGTTATTCCAGTCTGCCTTTCGCTTCATAATGCCGAGTTTCAAGGACTTTGGCCCCTGCGTACCGCCGAGGAGATGAAGGAGGTTTGTTCAGCCTTCAACATCAGCAAGGAAAATTGTACGAAATATGTTCAGTATGGAAATACCTTCAATCTCCTTCACGCGGCGGCTTCCTTTATCAGTATTCATCAAAACAGCCTCGGGGTTGCTGGTGTTTCGGACAAGTATGGAAAACGCAGTTTGGCTCGATACCCAGCTCTATGGATTCTCAAGGACATTGATTCTCTTCCAAACCCCGACCCAGATGACATCGCCCCCGTGAATACTGCATCATTGTCGATCTCTGATGTTGAAGTAGATCCAATTGCTGAAGCAGCTCGTTCCGAGCATAAACGCCAGACTCAAGAATGGGCTGGTCTCGAACAGAACCCTGCTTCTCAAGTTCTTGTTTTCGTTGGCCGGTTTTCTAAGCAGAAAGGTATTGATTTAATTGCGGATGTCATGCCTTCAATGTATGACACTTCTTGTCTCTTTCATCCGCCTCAGACTTATCTTCTACTCCTCTTTAGCCTGGAAAAGCACATAAACATTCAGCTCATCACCGTTGGCCCTGTTGTTGACTTGCATGGGCGCTTCGCGGCAGAAAAGCTTTCAAGATTGATGAATCTTTATCCCGGCCAGGTCTTCTCAAAGCCTGAGTTCACCTATGTTCCTCCTTGTGTTTTCAACGGCACTGATTTTGCATTGATTCCATCTCGCGACGAGCCATTTGGACTTGTCGCTGTCGAGTTCGGTCGAAGGGGGGCGCTAGGGATTGGAAGTCGCGTGGGTGGACTGGGTTCAATGCCGGGATGGGTATGTCTTTCTTTCTTGAATTCTTTCTTAGCATTAATGGTGCTTAAAACCACAGTGGTACCCAATCGAATCAAACTCGACCTCTCATCTTTTGGCTCAATTTAGCAAAACTATCAAAATGGCTCTCAAATCGAGCGAGGAAGAGCGCGCAGTTCTTCGTGCCCGTTCGGCAGTTCAACGCTTCCCTGTCATCGAATGGTGTCAGCGGATTGAAGATTTCCATCGACGCAGCATTGCTGTGAGCCGTGAGGGAGCTGGAATCAATGCCTGGGCCCGCTCTGACTCTCACAATGGCTCCGCCACATCCACACAATCATTTGATAATAATATTACACTCGAAGCCGGCTTAACAATCCCTCAATCTATTTGCACCCAACCGCCACTCACTGTGGAAACAAGTATTTCATCCCTCATTGAAGCAAAGGCAAACTCGCCTCTGGCAAGAGCCATGGCCTCGGTGAGTGGTGTCTTTTATCGACCGATTGTAAACTGAAAGATCAGATACACAGTTCACTGACGCGGACGGCGATGTCACCTCTGAGTTTGTGCAGAAACTCGAAACCCTCAGTACCAAGAACTCGAAAGGCGAGTTATCGATAGGAAAGTATCTCATCAAGAGCGAAGAGGAGTTTTTCAGAACAGTCAAGAAGCAAAAACTATCCAGCGCTTCCTCTATCCTTTCATCACCTTTTGAGTCGGCCCCTGGGACACCGCTCTCATCCGTGTTTTCTCCACTCAACAGTAAGCACAGTCTAAGTCCGCTGAGATGTATATTCAAACAATTTTCAGCCCCGAAAACATCAACCTTCTTTCTGTCGCCTTCTACTATTGTAGCGAGGCCGACTTCCATGACAAGGTTGCAAATCCTCATGTCTCGAGAAATCTTTGGATGGCCTTTATACACAATCGTGATTGCGTTGGGACAGGTGGGTTGTCGCTTAACTTTGTCGTCATTCAATGAGATTTGAATGAGATCGACCTTGCAAACAGATGCTAAGTGCAACGAGCTTTCAAATCACACTTTTGACGGGAAGAAACTGGGAAGACGACGGACAACTTTATATACTAGGCGGCATATTTTTTGTTGCATCTGGAGTATGGTATTTCGTATTCCGGGTGAAGCCATCGGTGTATGTTTTATCAGCACCTTGGCTTTTCTTTGGATTTGCGTTCTTCTTGATTGGTATTCCATCACTTTCTGGGGCTGTATATCCAGCACATAGAGCACTATTCAACATTGCGACTTCGTCATACGCAGTTGCATCTGCTGCTGGCTTCTTGTTCTTTGGCCTCAACTTCGGAGAAGAAGCGGTACGTTTTGGTTGGTTGATATTTGCCCATTTCTCACAAGTTCAATAACCCCTAGGGCGCGGCTTCAGACGTGTGGACGCTGAGGGCATGTGTGGTTCAAGGTTCACAACAATTATGGGTTGCGGCACTCTGGTATTGGGGGTATACTTTGAATGATATGATCGATGACTATCTCCAACCGTGGTGGACTGTCTTGATAGTATGGCCGCTTTCAATCTTGAGCTTAATCCTTGCATATATCATGCTGCATGGACTCCCAGGTATGGACTATCATGCATCTACGCAGTTCTGTCGGATGTTTAATCGCAACTTTCAGAATACTACCATCAACGTCCTCCTAAAATCCCTCACTTCTTGCAAACGTTGTTGCGGCGAAAACTTGTTCTCTGGTTTTTCGCTTCCGAAATCTTACGTGACTACTGGCTGAGTGGCGTACGTTACTTTTGCTGGCCTTCGATACCTTCCTTGACGAATTTCTTTAGCCTTACGGTCGGAATTGGAGTTATCTCTGGAGCGTAGACATACCAAAATGGCAGACCCTTCTCTTGGTCATCATTTTCTTTGTGTTCATATGGGCAGGCGTGCTGCTGGTGTTGATGCACTTTAGCAAGACTCATACGTGGCTGCTCCCTGTGTTTGCGGTTGGCCTTGGAGCTCCGAGGTGGTGCCAGGTCAGATTCGAGATCATCAATATTTTCTCTCATGTATTCTGACTGACAATAGATTTTCTGGGGAACATCATCCATTGCCCTGTATGTTCCATGGGCTGGCAATGCTGGACCTTACCTCGGCCTTTCGTTGTGGTTATGGCTCGGGATCATGGATGCCGTTCAAAGTCTTGGCCTAGGCATGATGCTTCTGCAGGTGTGGCTCTTCGCACTGGCAGTCAATTCACAACACTCACACTGACTAGGTGCTTTCACGTCTCCATGTCTGCGCGACTCTTGCATACTCCCAGATGATTGGAGCTATATGTATCATGATTGCGCGAGCTTCTGCCCCAGATCGCCTCGGACCTACCACAGTATTCCCAGATGCAGCTAAATGGGATTTCTCGGATGGGCTGGCAGGTTCGTTCGCTCAGCGTGACTGTATTTGTGCTCTAGTTCATCCCTTTCTTTACGCAGCTAGTCCTCTTGCTCTACCATTGTTCTGGATAGCACTCTTATGTCAGATCATCATCGTTGCAGGTTACTTTTTGTTTTACCGCAAGGAACAGCTCGGTAAGTCTCGTATGAGCCGATAAAGAAGTCTATGGCCTATTTATGCATTTCCAGCTCGCCCATGACCGTCACACCTCAGACAGAAAAGTAGAAATATAGACTAACGAATGTTGTCTTGATTCATTAATTATCTTTCCCTTTATTCGTATATACAATAATACAGGTTCCATCAATATGCAGTGATTGGAATTGCAATGAAACCCATCGAAAAAAGTCTGCTCAACTTCTACATAACTCTCTTGCAAAAGTACAATCGCTAGTCCCGACGGTGGTTCGAACACCGGACCCTGCGATCTGCAATCGCATGCTATACCACTTAGCTATCGAGACGTCTGACGTTGCAAGGAATTGAATTATGTTATGTAATCAAATGCTATCACCTAAAGTTGTGAGTAGAACAATACTCTCCTTGACGCTTTCTTGAACTTGAACTACTACTTTATCATGTCGGCTGAGAGCCGGTGAGTCCATAAAGTGCGTTCAACGATGACACAGATATACTGTCGTCCTAATTTACATTTCTGACAGTACGTTGTGGGTTGCTGCGGACATCAATTCCGCTGGTCGAATTCGAACGTGCAACTGCTTGCAAATTGCTCACTTTCTCCAAGGTTTACGAGTTGAAAGGACGCCAGGACATAACAGTCAAGGCGTGCGCGGAAAAATTACACGGCTGGAGGCTAGAATCGTCAGCTGCACAGAGGGTTGATTTGTATTCAAGTACGTCTGCAATAATTATCGCGTGCATACTGATATTGATTTAGTCCCCAGAAGAGCTTTATAGCGTTATTGAACGATGACCGGATTCACTCCGCTTCCAATTGAAAATGCGCATAGTACGCAAAAGTTTACAGGAAAAGCCTTCATTGTTGGACCCAAATGGTCGCACCTCCCTGTTATCACTATCGGACTACTTGGCGTCCAAATATTTTGGTCGGTCGAAATGGGATACGCCTCACCATACCTTCTGTCCCTCGGCCTCTCCAAGTCGGCCATGTCTTTAGTATTCCTCGCGGGGCCCCTTTCTGGGCTCTTCATGCAACCGATCATTGGTGTGTTGGCTGACGCGTCGACCTCACGTTTTGGACGACGGCGACCGTTCATGATGGCTGGTACCGTTGTTTGTGTTCTTTCCATGTTATTGTTGGGGTACACACGGGACTTTGCCTCACTATTCACGACCCGAGACTCGTCGACAAATACAACCTTGACAATCGCACTCGCGGTCCTTTCCATATACATCATAGACTTCTCAATAAACGCCGTGATGGCGATGGACCGAGCGCTGCTTGTAGATACGCTACCTCCTGCCGCCCAGTCTTCTGGCAACGCTTGGGCAGCGCGCATGCTCGGCATTGGCGCTGTGGTCGGCTTCTTTGTGGAAACCATCCCTCTTCCAAGAATATTCCCATTTTTGGGAACGACAGAGCTCGAGGTGCTCAGCGTTATTGTGTCGATACTTCTTCTTGCTGGCCATGCGACGATGGCC
>JABCKO010000093.1:10406-25135 GCA_018855915.1 Tephrocybe sp. NHM501043
TGAGTGCATGGATTGCATGGTTTCCAATCTTATTCTACACCACAATATACATCGGCGACCTCTACAGACGTTCAACTCCGACTTCTGCTAGTATCACCCCAACCGAACGCGACGCCGAAGCCACGCGCCTTGGTGCACGAGCTCTCTTCTACTCCTCCGTCATAGCGCTCGTTCTCAACGTTCTACTCCCCGCCTTCGTTGCTACATCAGCCACACGAACGCGAACGCAACGACAGCGCGCAGACTCACGTGCAGGTGTGCGCTTGTCTGAAACAGAGGGCCAGTGGGGGTGGGTACGCATACCTGAGCGTTTCAAAGTACACCTTGGAAGTCTTTGGGCTATGAGTCATCTCGTGCTCTCGGGTTGTATGCTTGCCACCCTGTATGTCTTACCTAGTACCTTATCTACGAGCCCACTGACGTGACATGCTTATAGGTTTACGGAATCCGTGGTGGGCGCTACGATTCTCATAAGCATCACTGGTTTCTCCTGGGCCATCACCCAATGGGCACCTTTCTCTCTTGTATGTCCATTCCGCTTGTGTGTGGATCTTTCTCCCTGACCCTCCACAAGCTTGCAGAAGCCATTTTAACAACCCCAGACCCCACCTCCAACGTGCACAACTCCATCCTTCTTACAGATGCTCGGACCCCCGCCCATGACCCTGAGACAGCAGGTGAGACCGCTGTGTTTCTCGGAAACTCTGACGAGCACCGAGGTAAGGCTTCGGACGATGAGTCGGACCTGGGTGAGGATGACGGGGACCCGACTGTGGCGAGGGCGGCAGGGAAACCTTTATCCATTATGCTAGGCAATCAACATGCGCGGGTGAGTAGGATACAGCTTGACGACGACGATGCAGAGTGGGAGGATGTTGGAGAAGGGATCAACGATGGTGGAGGTGGAGGGTCTAATACAGGCGGAGGTGGGCTCAGCGCCAAGGCTGGCATCATATTGGTAAGATACCTGGTTCTGCCAGACTACGTCGTTCCTATGCTAATAACCGTACAGGGAATACATAATGTATTCATTGTCATTCCTCAGTTCTTGGTGACTGGCTTGTCCGCGGTGATATTCGCCATCTTTGACCCTGTGCAACCGCAGGCGCACATTCTCCCACCACCGCCCCGACCGGCGCCGACGGGGATAGCTTCGAATGTCACGGAGGCGGTCGTCCGGACGGCATTGAGAGAGGTCGGTGACCTTGTTACGAAGGAGGAAATGGCAGAAAGGGGAGGACAGTCGAATTCGGTGGTGTATATATTCAGGTGGGTTACTAAGTACTTTCTGTCTGAAGTGGTCAGCTCTGATAAATTTCTCTTCCTCTTTTGTCTTGAAGATTGGGCGGCATCTCGGCTTTGATTGCATTCATCCTTTGTTGGAGGCTTTCAAGAGAGCTGCGCCGTCGATGACCTTCCAGCTATATCACATCCAGAAATCATTTCGTGATGCTTACTATCCCTCGTTAGCGCATATGTATACAGCGCCTTAGACTGAGCTCCGTAGGGCAGGAGGCATGGCAGGAATCAAACTATGTACGGACCAAAGTCATGACTGCCCACATACGTTTTCTCTCTCGCTTTCCGTTTGTTACTATATTTCATCGTGTATTTTAGTATACCCTTCTTACTTGACTTTGTTACGTTAATTGCATCTTATTTATGTGATAAGTTCGTGAACACTGCCATTCGTTAGAACAAAACTCACGATACCGGTGGCTGGAGAACTGTCTATATGCAATATGACGTTATGGATGAAAAGTACCTTGACTGTACAGGAATTTCATAATTTGAAACAGGGCCGAGCAGTTTGTCGAACTCATACTCCTGTTAACGCTCTCTGAAATCCTAGTATGTGGCGTTCAAGAGTGAATGGCACAGGGAAAGATAGTCGCACCAAGTTACACCCACCACTAGCCCCCAGGTATATTGAGCCCACTTCCAACAGCTCATCATCCTTCTCCATCCCCCGAAGTTCATTGAGGTCGACTTGGCATCAGAACAGCGGCCATGTACAATTTAAAAGTCTACAAGCATTCTATGTCGGTATATCCCATATCCTCTATCGATATCTCCATCTACACACAACTATGGGAACCTCTTACACAACCCATCATAAATCAAAAAGATCATGGCACTGCTCGGGATGCTCCTCGCTACGGTAATGCCACACCCCGCATAGAGGCCCCTCAAGCCCTGCGCCGTGTACATCGCACGTGCCGTGCTGACGAAGGTCGCCTTAGGTTTCTCTGCCGCAGAAGAAGTTCCCCTCGGCCGGAGCTCTTCCTCAGTCTGCATGGCGCTCTTCACCGAGTCTGCGGGGAAGAGCACGAAATTGAATGCTGCACCTGCGCAGGCGCCTGAGAACGCGCTCTCCCAAGGCTTGAGATGCGCCGCGCCTCCTCCCCCGTGCCCGCCCCCGCCAGTGCTGCCTTGAGATATTATCGTCTCCCCTTCGTCACTTCTCCGCGCCACCAACAAGCGCGCGACGAATTCCTTCGTTGAGAACCAAGCGGCCGTGCCGCCCGTCTCCCTAATGAGTGTACCGGTGTGCCCGAGCCAGAGGCCGCGAAGGCCCGTGGTGCGGACGACGTTCATGAGGACGGATATTGGGCCCGGGAGTTTGGGCGCGTCAGCGGGGCGCGAGACAAGCATCTGGACTTGCATTTTACATTTCACAAGCTCGATTGGTGTCCTATATATCCCACACATCCAAATCAGCTGAGGTCATGAGAGGAGGAAAGGAAGCAAGCAAGAAAACGCTACGCACAGCAAGAAGCTCGTAAAACACCCCGCTCCTGCCGCCGCCAGAGCGAGCTGTGGGAGCGTCGGCTCCAGGTCCATTGGTCGTCCAGTAATATTGCGTATAATAGCCTGAAATTCGCCATAGGCCAGGAAAAGTGAGGCATTTTCCGCCATCGCGCCGACTATTGGTGCCGGTAGGCCCTATGCGAAGGGTCTCATCAGCATCACGATATCTCTTACAGGAGCCCAGAGGCGGAATTCGCGCTGAAGCAGAAGCAAAAAGACACGCACGCGGTACAGTCCCCTCATTCCCTCACCCTGCCATGTCTTGACAAGACAATCGACGGGGCCCTTGAATCTCGCTGTTTGATCGAGGACCTGGGACTGGAGGCGGACTTTCGTGAGGTCGAAAGGGTGTTCGAAGACTTTGGATACCATGCCCGCAGCCTGCGTATGTGGCACCGGTGGTAAGCATCATTCAACAAGACATTCACGACCTTGGGGGGGAAATCAAAGGACGCACACTGCCAAACGCAATATCCTTCAATGCCCTGAGGGCGGGTGCATCCCTGCTGAGAGCATCGGGTGAGGTTTCCATGCGAAGGAGGGCAGAGACGGGAGGACGCCAGGCGCCCCTTGGGATATTAGTAGTGCGCGGGCCTAATTACAGCAAGAGATGTGCATGTGCATGGAGGAACAGACCGGACCCTGCGATCTGCAATCGCATGCTATACCACTTAGCTATCGAGACGCTGCTCCAAAAACAGAATACGAACCATGTCAGAGCGATTCTTGCTCAACTTAATATGAATCGAATGAAGTCCAAAATCATCCACAGTGAATTCTAAACTTCGTAGAAATGAAGTCAACTCATCTACGTCTCTACCGCCACGCTATCCTGATCACTCAGCTTCTCTTTCTCCCTCGCCAACCTACCCTTCCCCCTCGCACGGTCCACTTCGGCCCACATAACCCTCGCTTCATCCACAACCGCCCCGTCCTCGCTGTACGCAGCCTCGAACCGCCGCACTTGCGCTGCAAAGCCGTCACGACCCTCGTTATCCAGTACACTCCGTACACCCGCCATGAAGGCATCTACAACTGCGAGGTTGTGAGATACAAGCAGCGCATGTGCGGACATCTCGTGCGTGTGCAGAAGGTGGTGCAAGTACGCTCGGGTCAAGGGTGGGTTGTACTCTGTCTCTTGCCTGCCGTTCTGGCTGTACGCATCGGCGGCCTCGCTTGGATCTGATCCGTGAACGATACGCTGAGAAGGCTGGACAGGCGAGCAGGCAATGCAGGGGCACACTTTGCTCGCACTATCTTCAGGCTCGGATGCGGCACGGAACTTGTCCGCTAGACGCACAAAGTCGAGTCGGTGTTGCTCGTGGTATAGGTTATGACCAAGTTCCATTTTAGGTTGCCCTTCGGCCACGCTTTCAGGGACCGGGAACATGAAATCCAAAGCGACACCACACGACCCTGCGTTGATCGCCCATCTGGCTTCGAGGATATCGACCCCCACATCCTGCACGAGGCGCAATACGTCGTGTGGGCCGTTTGTTCCGTGAACGAGACGAGGTTTGGTTGGAGAGAGGGATTTGAGGGATGTTTGGATCAGAGAGGTGGTTTCATCGTCGTTGGTGACACGCAGAGGTTTTAGATCGATGGTGTAGCCGAAGACGCCTGCATCGAGATTGGAAAGGCCGCCGACAGCTGCGGTCTCCAGTGGAGAAAGTTTTTGGGTGAGAGACGCAGAAAAGGCAGCACGAGCAGGATGTGAGGCTGATCCCGCTAGATGAACAAGGACTGCGGGAGCGGGATGAGTAGGTGTTGGCGTCGCTGCGAGTAGTGTTGTGAGCCACGCTGCTGATCGTTCGATGCTTTTCGTGAGTCTCTTCTGAGAGTAGGGCGGTGAGGTGTGTGGTGTATCAGAGAGTGCGACAACAATATCTGGCGTGCATGATTGGACATATTTTGTCCAGTCAGCGGGAGCGACCTACGAGAATGAGCTATCGAGCTTTGACGAATGATGTAGAACACACCTTTCGTACTCCCCGCAAGCAGTAAGCAGCTACGTGTTGATTGCCATTCGGAGGCATCTCGCGTAGATCGTCCGCATCGCGCAAACTGAGAGAAAGGATATGGTGGTCGGGGTCGAATCCTAGGTATCGATGTAGAGGATTTGGGCCAGATTGCAGAGTCGGAACAGGTGGCAAATTTTCAAGGCTGGGCATGCTTTTTCAATGACTTCAGAACTAATTGTTAGGAAACTCACGTACAATGACTCGAATGGGACGTGTAGCAGACCGATAGCTGCGTTGGCACGAGTGTGGTCGCGTGAGAGATGTGGTACAACGCCACGAGATGTTCCTGTGAGCAATGCTGGCGTTTGAAGGGTTATAGTATGGCCACTCGGGCGCTCGAGCACAAGAGTGCCTCGCCTTGGGCCAAAAGGTGGTATCGCAGCTTCATCAAGAGAAAACCGCAGACCAGGGCGGGCCATCCGTGCACTAGCCTATGAGATATGAGCAAATACATGACACCAGGTGAGAGAATATAATTACGCTGCGAAGGACGGAGAAAGTCAGTTTGGAGGAGGATGAAAAGTTCACGAGATCGATTTACTATAATTATTCGATCCGATCAAGGGAAAATTTGAAGGAATATTGACACGGAATCAAAAAGTCCCGACGGTGGTTCGAACACCGGACCCTGCGATATCTCATACTGCAATCGCATGCTCTACCACTGAGCTATCGAGACATACCAGTGCAGGCATCCTTGTGATTATGACACGTATTTTTCGGCTTGGGTCAATGGAGAGGACATTACTATGGCGAAATCCCATTCAGGCGTGGGCGAAGTAAGTACTCCTATATTACTGCAATACATCAGTCAGTCAAATCACTCTCCACAATGTCACCTAGTTGGGTCTTTGGTATGGCAGCCTCAAATGCCTTCCGACCTAACCTAACCAGTGTCTTCTGCTCGTAAGCGTACGCGAAGCCAATGAGGTCAAACTCCGAAAATGCTGTTCCAAGGAAAGATAGTCCAAACGGAACGCCGGGTGCGGGGTATACCGTTTGTGGGCCCGCGCGTTCAATAGTAACGTTGTCACTAAAAAATCCGAGGGGCACTTAAAAGAGAGAAAGACCTTCAATACAATGATAGTCAAGATTGACAGGTTTTAGACGCACCTGTGACGATGGGATACCCTACAATTGCTGCCGAATCCAGGAATGGTTTGTTGAGTAGTTGCGGAACGATGAACCGAGTTTAGCCACGAACCTGCAGGCGTTGTAGTAAATCCATCTGCAGGAAGAACTAAGGCATCGAGCTTATGTGCCTGGAGAGCAGCATCAATTCCGCGAGGGCCACCTAGTTCACGGTCAGTCGCAAGAGAGGTGAAATAATCACTGTCAAATCCCATAGTGGCTTCTGATTCAATCAAACTAGATTGAACTTCATTTTAGACGCTCCGATCTGAGGTTTAGGTGAGGGCACATACGTAGATTGATCGGTAAATCCCTGAGGTTTCTCGAGCGCGGAATTATTGTTGTTGAAGGCTATGAGGTCTGCGAGGTTTCGCACACCGGAGGGGTTCAATTTAAGGCTGGCATAGTATTTGTTCAATTCTATCTAAAATTATGAAAGGTCAGGAAGTCTAAGTAACGATGTATCAGTTGCAGACATACGTACTTTGAAGTCAACATCAAGGACAACATTCTCGTCATTCGATGCAAGAATGTCATCCGCAGATGGGAGGTCAGCGGGATCAATAATGGTCGCACCCAGCTTGCGCAGTACAATGAGTGCTTGTTCGAAAGCTGAAGTAACTTCGGGGGAACGGTCGTTGATCGTGGCGTTGAGGAAGACATGGCGTGGAACCCCAATCCGTTTCCCTTTCAGTGCATTTTTATTCAGAGCTTTGGTGAAGTTAGGAACGACGCGTGGTTGCGCGAGGGTAAAGTTATCATTTGGGTCTGTCCCAGCGATGATAGAAAGCACGATAGCAGCGTCCTCCATGGAACGCGTCATGGGTCCAACAGTGTCCTGATGCTCAGAAATCGGTATGACTATGTGTGTAAAAATTTCCTTCAGATGTTGGTGTCGAAGAAAAAAGCCGTCAGTTACCTCCAGCTCGGGACGTCAGACCAACAGTCGGTTTTATACCAGCGAGATTATTGTTACTTGTGGGGCAAGTTATACTTCCGTCCGTCTCGGTGCCAAGGGTAACAGCAGCTAGACCGATGGAAGCAGCGATACCGGACCCAGATGAAGAACCGCAGGGATCGGCGTTTGGGAAATAGGCATTTGTAGCTTGACCACCTCGCCCCGACCAGCCAGATGCAAGGTTTCCACGGAAATGGGCAAACTCCGATAAATTTGCTTTCCCTGCCCATAGCGAGAGTCCAGGTTTACCTCTGATCAGATACAATCCATAGTACTGGGCTTACCAAGAATAATGGCGCCAGCTTTGCGGAGGCGTTTGACGACTCCAGCATCATCAGGAACGACGGATCCCAAGAGACTGAACGATCCTGCTGTCGTGTTCATGCCTATGATCGCATAAAGTGATGATATTTGCATCAAGGAAAGTCTCAGTTACCTTCTGATGCAACAGTCGCTATATTATCCTGAAGTCCATCATCAGTAGAGGTATAAAGTTAACGTTCCGGGGAAGGAGTCAGTATACCTACCTTGAGCAGGATGGGGATGCCATGTAAGGCACTTCGTGGTCCTTTCCTTTTGCGTTCCAGATCAAGTGCCGCTGCAGTTGCAATCGCAGAAGGGTTCGTCTCAATTACAGCACGTAAAGCTGGCCCATTGAGATTGACCTCTTCAATCCGGGCAAAGTAGGCCTGGGGTGTCTGTATAAGGCTGACGGACTGTTTGATCGCCACAGAAACGTACCTTGACCAGGTCAACGCTCGAGAAATGGCCGTCCTTTAGGCCGGCTTGTAGCTCAGCGACAGAAGCCTCGTACAAGTCGGGAAAGACCGGTTTAGCTCGTAATAATAAAGCCGACCATGAAGGCAGAATAAGAGTTAATACGGGAACGAGAAACACAAGGCAACGATGATGACTGAACATGGTACAGACGCGTGAGTTGAGAGTCAAAGGTTAGAGACAGCCCCCTCTCTTACTTTTCCACCTGGAGCTGGAGGTGGCATTATTTTACGACGTGGGAACCTGAGAGATGTTTTTTGAAGATAAGTAGAGAGCGATGGTCTCCATCAGGCCAAGCTTCTCAACAGAAGTAAATCTCGAGTTCCATGTCGGGAAACAGTTGTCTTAAGGGCTTAAGAAAGTTGATGTATCATCTGAATGAGCATGTGGGCCTTGAAATGTGCACCACGTAAAAATCTGCTGATGTCAGGCATCATCCTGTATCCTGGGACTGAGGTATTTTTAGAGGCCAAGATGCACATGCTGAGAAAATTCGGGCTTGACAAGAATCGACTATGAGTCGACTATGACAGTACCCAGTGCAATTCTGGTTGAATAGATAATCGTTTCAAAGAGTGATTCGGCCGCCTATTGTTCATAGTCAACCTGAAAATTCGTCTCTATTCACGAGTAACGGAACGATATGCTCATTCTAAACCTGAGACGACGTCTGGGGGTTCAAAATATGTTGTTTCGATGGTTTAAGCTGCATGCACATCTTTCAGCTGCGTCTTTGGTATCGCTGTTTCAAAAGCTTTTCGGGCCAGCCGAGTCCTCGTTTTTTGCTCATACGCGTAGGCGAACCCAATAAGGTCAAAATCCGAGTATGCAGTTCCAAGGAAGGATAAGCCGAAGGGAATGCCTGGTGCTGGATAAACTGTGCGAGGCCCGGCATTCCCTACTTCAACGCTCTCGCTATAGAATCCAAGGGGCACTAAGAACAATAAGCTTCGTTGAGAAGACTTGTCGGAGGATGCTCACTAGATATGACAGGCTACCCAGCAATGGCTGTGATAAGATGGCTTAGCTGAGCCCAGAAATAAAGAGCTCTACTGCATGCCTGGTGGAGTACTGGTCAAGCCATCCGTGGGCAGAACGAGTGCATCAAGGTTGTGCTCCTGTAGCGCAGCATTGATGCCTCTCGTGGCTCCTAGATCGCGGTTGGCAGCAAGCGCTGCGAAGAAGGTAGCATCATGCCCAACGGTGGCTTCGGAACGAATTAGGCTGGCAGGCCATGTCATGTATCCAAGACAGAACAATGAAGCACAACATACATGGACTGGTCTTCGAATCCTTCAGGCTTTTCAAGCACTGCATTGTCGTTGTTGAACTTTATCAGGTCGGCCATGTTGCGAACGCCGGATGGATTTGCTGTCAGTCTGGAAAGATAACTCTGGAGGCTAATCTTTGACGCCGAGAATAAGCTTGAGGTGAAAAACACTCCGGACAAGCATACGTGCCTTGAAGTCCGTGTCGAGAACGGCAGTCTCGTTACCTGATGCTTGAATTTCATCGACAGATGGCAAATCCGCAGGATCGACGATAGTTGCACCAAGGCTGCGGATTGTCTGGAGAGCCTGCTCAAAAGCACTGATGATATCGGGACGGCCTTGATCTTTGCTGTCTCCACGAAAAAACCCGCGGCGAGGTACACCGATGCGCTTTCCCTCTAATGCACGTTCATTCAAAGCTTTTGTAAAATCGGGCACGATGTCTGTTTGGGAGAGTGTGTCCTTGTCGTTGAGATCCTTTCCAGCAATAATATTTAAGACGACAGCCGCATCGGATACACAACGCGTCATTGGGCCAACGGTGTCCTGATAAGAGGAGAGGGGCACGACTATACGCATGGGAAAAGAAGTTGGTCATGAGAAATAACGAAGATAGTGGTAATCCCCACCACCAACACGAGAGGTAAGCCCGACAGTGGGCTTGATACCAACGATATTATTATGGCTAGATGGGCTGATTATGCTCCCGTCTGTCTCAGTGCCAAGGGTCACGGCAGCTAGACCTATGGATGTGGCCACGCCCGAGCCAGATGATGAGCCACTAGGGTCCCCGCCTGGGAAGTATGCACTCGTGGTCTGGCCACCTACGGCGGACCAACCGGAGGCGATGTTGCCGCGATAGTGGGCCCACTCTGAAAGGTTGGATTTCCCTAGAATTTACAGCGTGTTAGGAGACAGCGCAAGGGTGTAACGTGACTTACCAAGGACGATTGCCCCCGCCGCCCGGAGTCGTTTGACTACTTCTGCATCGTCAGGAACCACGGAGTGTTGAAGGGCAAATGACCCAGCTGTGGTATTCATGCCTAGAGAAGTCTTCAGGACGGGTCATTTAGATTCCGCAATCGAAAGCGTGCCTTCGGAGGGGTGGGTAGCGATGTTGTCCTTCCAATGGGTCAGGCTTCATTACATGAATCAGTAACAGATCTTAGATTACCTTCACCAGCACGGGGATGCCATGAAGGGCACTGCGTGGTCCCTTCGACTTTCGTTCTGCATCAAGTTCAGCTGCTTTAGTCAGCGCAACCGGGTTCGTTTCGATAACCGCGCGAAGACCTGGGCCATTAATGTTGACTTCCTCTATCCTAGCAAGGTAGGCCTGCAGGAAATACAAGATCGGTGGTTCGCACATGGGGACCGAGAGGCTGGAAATGGACCTTGACTAAATCAGTACTTGAGAAATGGCGATGATCTAGGCCTGCTTGAAGTTCTGCAACTGAGGCTTCGTACAAGTCCGGAAGCATTTTCATTTGTTAGAAAACTGAAGGCGAATGTTTAAGGAGACAGATATCGTGGGATTGAGTGTTCGTGGTTTCAACAAGCTTGTGAGGAGTGAGTTGTGATGTGATCTCGTCAGCCTGATTTCAGTTAAGTACAGAATGATGGAAAATGTCAGTGTCACTTGATACTACACTCAAAGGCTTCATATTCTTATCGAACGAAGGACACCAGGAAGAGGACTTCATGGCTATTGGGTCATTGGGAGGAAGTTATCCTGCACTCTCGGTAAGGCAGAACACTGAGCGGTTGCCTGGCTCCAAAAGCAAAGCTTCATGGACGCGCTTGAGTCAGGAGTGCAAGACGGCGAACATTACAGAAAGGAGGTACGACGTGATGAGTCTGTCTAGGAGAGACTAGCCGAACATCACATTGGATCATCGGTAAAGTACAGGTGTACCTTGTATGAGCTCATCCTGTCCGCAAGGCTGAGGAATACAGTTATATTAAGTGATCTCAGTGGCAAAGGGAGGGCTCACCAGAATATGGCTTTTATGCCTCGAGTACTCTTGCTTCAAGGGCGGCGTTTGAATTGGGTATCAATAACTTAACACGACGCGTGGCCGCGAAAGCTCTCAGCTATCTTCAATTTTCGCCCTAGTGGAAACCCCCAACTACGCCTATACTCACGGCCAGCACACTGATGATCTGCAGCGCCCGCCACCCTGAGCTGATCCTCTGGACCTCCAAGTCCCTCTCCGCCTGCTCGCTCAACTTCTCGCGGGGGGTCATCCCAACATACCCCGTACGCCCCTCTGGTGGCCGCGGCGGCTCGTAGTGCGCGCCCTGTCCCGGATGCTGATGTAACTGCGGCCCTGGGTGTGTGTGCGCGCGGGCCCACTCGTCTGGCCGGCGTGAGGAATGGCCTGGTCGAGTGTATGGGGAGGAGGGGTTCGGGTGTCGGCGGGTGAACTCCCAGGCGTGGGTGGCACTTGAGCTGGGACGGGGGCGGTATCCGGAATTCGACGCGCTTGAGGCTTGGTGTCGGGGGTGAGGAGGATGGTTGGGGCCAGATCGGGAGAGGAGAGAACGGTCGTATAAACGGCTGTGATGATTAAACATTGGGTACTCAATAAAATTTGTGAATGGAAAGGCACGCACCGTTCGCGATCATTACTGAGCACTGTGTATGCCTCCGTCACGCGAGTAAAGACCTCCTTGGACCTGACGTCCTTCGACACGTCAGGGTGATGCTTCTTGCTCAGCTGCATTCAAGATCGCAGGCAAATAGAGTTCCACAGAAAGTCCGTTGATAATATAGTAATATAATGAATTGGTTTGCGCAAATCATGAGCACTGGTGCAACGTGAGGATCCGGGGAAACCATACCTGGTAAAAGTGTGTCTAAAGGATATATCAGCGTAGCTCGAGTAAAAACACAGCTGAAATACCTTTATCTGTGCTTTTGTCGCACCACGAGGTACACCCAATGTCTTGTAGTAATCAAGGTGCGTAGAAGTGGTCGCAAATGATCGTCTACCACCCCAGTTCTTGCTCCGGCCTACTGAAACCTGGATATTGGCCCGTATGTATGTGGGATTCGTGCGTAAAACCGGCTGTAGATACGACGGCCCGGCCACGGAGCTGGACGAGAGCATTAGAGGGCAAGCGGTGCGAAACAATTGCAAGAACCACGTCCAGCGATGTTACCCATTTTCCCAAAACACAACCAAATAACGCGTGCCTGCTTTCGACATCACCACCATCATCGTCGGCTATTTGGCTTCTCAGGAAGGTTGAAGCAGAAATTCTAGCCTAATGTATTGCGAATACTATATCCAATCAACCGATCACCTGTTTTATCATCCTTCCAATCCGATGACAGAACAAACTATCCTCCGACTCGCCCAAAATTCCCCAGATAGCCTGCTCAGCCCATATGCTCCCTTCTTGCCCATCCATGACGCTTTCTATCCATATATTTGTTGGTCTGTCGATCTTACAACCATCAAAGAAAAAGGACCAGATAGGTGCCCAAAATCGCTGCCAAGATGCTGCATCGGGATTGCGGCTCAACACGTGCTCAAAAAACAGGAACTGTCCACCAGAACGTAGGACATCAGTGATGAGCGCAGTTAAGGTGTTTTGGGGGGAGGGAACGGAGCAGAGCGTGAAAATGGAGATGAGTGTGTCCACTCCTTGGAGCGGTTGGGTGAGAGATGACAGTATCGATACGGGATCTTCTGCGCCACAGGCGAGGATTAAGAGTGTCCCATCGGACTCATGAAAGCCGCATCTATTAGCGGTTTCACGAAGCTGAGAGTGCATAAAAACATTTGGCTCGAGAGCGATGTATTGTGTGACGCGGGCTTTGTCCAAGTAGCTCGCAGTGTGTCCGTGGCCTGGGGAAGTTGGTATTGAGTGTTTAGTTTGCAGAGTATTTTGAATGTGGGCAATTCACCTGCTCCGATATCTAGTACTATTCCATAGGCATTTGGAGTGATGAGTTGTTCCTTTTCTGAGCGGCAATTGGTGTCGAGGCCAGGCCCAAAAGTGACCCAAAGCTTCGACATGAATAAGCGCGATAGGGATGTGGGGCTGAGGAGTACAGAGGGAGATTTGAATATAGCTTGAAGAGTAGATAGAAGAGCATTCTGGATAGCAAAGAAAATTCCATAGAGAATACTACCAAAGGCAGCGGAAAGCTTCATAGTATGATAGAGCAGCGTAAGATTGATTGGTGAAACCTGGGAACACGTATATCTGCTCCCACGACCCATGCGCATCTTGTCATGCGATAAGCGCCGGATCTGTAGCTGTCCCAATGGGAAGGTATACATGATGCATAACTTGAAGTAGTACAAGGAAGTCAAGGTCTCCTTCCGATCTCTAAAGCGCCACAGAAATTATTGAAGCAAGCATTGAGTGTATAGAATCCAATCACCCTGCTGTGACGCCGTCCTCCGATCTTCCACTCCCAACGCTTTCATTCTCCGATTTGTGAATATCTACTATGTTAGGGACGAGCAGCAAGAGCATGACTGGAAGAAGATCGTGTTGGAAAGCGAACGGGGTGGATGATGAGCTGGGAACTTCGAGGGCAAAGGTCGTGGATATGATGTCGTGAAACGAATGTGGAAGAAGCAGGATTATGGAATATATTATTCGATTAATCCTTATAATCACAATACCCCATCTCATTAGCATTCGAATCAACTGCAATTTCGTCTGGTTCATTCCATAAGCATTTAAGCATATTTACATCTATTACCGACATAAGTGCCGCCGAAATATTGGCGTGAAAAACTTCGTTGATATCTCCTCCCTCTCCACCTGATATACCTGAAACAAATATGTATACATGTACACTTGGGATATTTGAACGAACATGGACTTTCATCCTTGAATCAATGCAGGTTCAAATTTCGGTTCAATTCACTATCAACATCAGCCACGCATGAAGAGTTCAATATCTTGGAATCTGTTTCAAGAAAGAAGTCAATATGTGTTCAAGGTATTACTAGAAGACCAACCATATCACGAAAAGAGGAACAGATTGCTTGATCTTCCCAATGAACTTGATGTCAAGGTCAACGTCGCAGATAACCTGTTTACCTGCCAACCTCAGGCCAACTGTTCCCTTTGCGAGTACAAGGTTGACGTTGCTTGTGATGCCGTCTTTGAGATTGCCTTGGAGCTTGGTGACTTCGATGCGGCCCATAATCGGAATTTTTGCGTAAAAGGTCGCATGAATGTCCAAAGTGGTCGGGTTGTAGGTCCCAACCAGCTATACACCATATTAGACAATTAATCAGCCTCTAATAAGCTTACTGAATGCAATTACTGACCTGGAAGATAAGAAAGCTATAGTCAATTATCGTGTCCCCGTTCGTGGCCTCACTCCTCCCTCCAACAGCATAGTTTGCATCTGAAGGAAGAACATGAGCATTATCAACCATTGTCAAAAGATCAAATACAGGCCGTACCCAAAGAGTTTACAGCGGCGACGACGGGCATAATAGTTGTAGTCGAGGTGGGTGTTCAAGGTCTGAAGTATTTGCCAAGGCCAGTTACAGGTTTATATTCATGACTGACTGGCAGCCTGCTTGACGGGAGCCATTCATTTCCCATCCTTTGTTTGTTTGGTATCGAGAATTGCTGTATGGTCCACAGATGACATATGGAGAGCAAGTTGTAATTCGCTTTAACATTACATTGTGGCCGTCCATCGTTGATATTGACCCTGTGTGGCGTAGAAAAGCGTCAAATACCGAAGATGAAATGTGGGTATTACTGGGTAACCAT